>WURT03001460.1:0-17017 GCA_009936505.3 Holothuria glaberrima
CCCACTGTTCTGATCCACTACGCCATAACCAGTGGGGATTAGGAATCTAAGGGCAACTTTTGTCATTTTATGTGCTGGGGAAAATATAAATAAATATAAAAAATTGACTGCCATGCCTACAGAGCAGGAGGGCCAAGCCAAGGAGCAGGGGGCCTGGCCCCAAGTGCCCCCCCTTGGGTACGGGCCTGGATACAAGTGGGTGGTGGGATAAAAATATGGACAAACGGTAGTCAGGGTAACCCTGAAGCAAAGGACTTTCACTTACCCTTAAGAAGTTAAGTGAAAAGACCCAAGGGGAACACATCCCCTCGTGGTTGGGTGACCATGGCTAAGGCAAAACGGTGGCTGGCAGCTAGAGATGGCAACCATTCCCCGATTCGGGCAGAATATAACCTTTTTGGGGGAGGGGCAATTGGTGGATTGACAAATTAACTAATCACTGAAAGCTAAATCATGGGTGCTCAGGCGCTACCCCACGGGGTGTAAAGACTCTTTTAGGAGGAAATAGTACTTAGTTAAGTAAACAAAATCATTCAAATTTCGGGCAAAAGTATTTAGCCCCCATTTAAAAGAAGTACGGCACTCCTATGACTAGGATCAGGGTATTTTTACGTGTAATTATTATATTTGAAGGTAGAAAACCCTGTGAGATTGTGAGGTGTACTTGTGGACTCTGTCTCGAGATCGAAGTGATGCATCGGGCTTGTACTCTATCAGTCTATTGTATCAAAATGTGGTGAGGCCGGCTGGAGGTCAGCTATTACGTGTAATGTAACAGATACCCAAAATCCCATAAAATACATTTTTCTCCAGAAGCCCTTTCCATCAATTTCATATTTGCAAATGTTAGGATGTCTCGCTATGTCTGTAGTACGGTATCAAATCAAGCTACAGGTTAACAAGCACAAACTGGCATGATTAGGTTTAAGGCGCCAATTCATATCGATATAAGGTTATCTTCATTTATTTCTGGACAGGGTTACCCAAGACAAATACCCACCTCCCCTATTCAATGATGTTCAAAACAGGAAGCTCCCACTAGTGGCAGCTCCCTGATCAGAATACGAGTCAAAGGAAAAAGCGCAACACTTTTCAGCAAGGAGGAATTAAGGACTGGAGGGAACAACATTCTGATATTATCTTACACCCCTGATAATGCCCAGTAATTTTTATATAGGATTGTAGTCTCCGTCTGTATACAGGACAAAGGCAGCCTTCGAGCCGTCGACTACAGCACTGCTCTAAGTCAGAACTTCCAATAAACGTACTTTTCTGCTTATTCTTTATTGTTACTGTCCCACAAATTACATTTGACTAGTGATAGAAAACGACGAAAGGAATCTGTAGCAGTATTAACGAAGTCACATACGGGGCTTTAATTGAGTACATATTGTTTGTGGGTTTAGTGCTTTGTTAAAAGGTTAAGTACTACACACCAGGCGATGTGTCTGTGGTTTGCAATGGTTTTTAACTTCACGTGGTACTGGCAATTAACTGATCTTAAATGGGTCATTTCTCCCCCGGAATCTTTCAAAATGATGATGACGTCATCAAGTAAGTCACAGTCGACTTGGGACTAGCTCAAGATAACAAAGGAGAGAACTTCGTTCAAAACAAAGAAGTTCATAGGAATGTAGCCCGCGGAGAAGACGAAACTCGCACGCCTCATCGGAAGTCAAAGCCTGGGGAGCCGGTACGCAGGTTAATAGAAATGTGAGTTCACCGAAATTTGTCTTTGGGGTATTGGCAGGCAGTTGTCTCGTCCCTCATGCACATGGTAGTAGAGAAGTTTTGAAGACAGATTTTGTTGAAAACTAGCGGATCAACTGCTGGGCAGCACTTTGACTAGTTCTGTCGTTCCCTTATATAACTTTGGGAATTACTTCCTGTTTTACGTGGAAAACAATTTTTTGAGGGGGGGGGGGTGTTAAAGGGTACGGGAAGATGCTCGTTCGCCTCCGTTTAGCAATACCATTGTAAATGCCATTTAAACACTTTCTGCATCGGTCACGGTACTACCATGGGTTCACGTTAAAGCGATTGACACTTTTCGAAAACATTCAGTGCTGCGTAAACTAGTGGATGGAGGACCTTAGTCTAGGGGTTCTCAAGTGTTTTGGACCGCGGGCCACTTTTTCTTCAGTTTTCACTTATAATTGTTGTTGAAGCCGTAAGTCAATCAAACATTTTAAATTCATATGTAAAGTTTTGAAATGTGAGAATATTACGCAGGCCATTTATACGTGAGGTCGCGGACCGCAAATGGCCCGCCGACCTTCTTTGAGAACCCAGGCCCTAGTCGTTTCTATTAGCTGTAACAGTGACAAAAAGTCTAACAAAAGTAAAGGACGCCCTCGCTCATTCTATCGTTAATTTTGTTACGGTAGTTGGGGTCGATTGGGCAATAACGAGTGATGTCCTTCTTATACAACTCTTACTACATGTTTTTGTTCCCTTTAAAAGTTAAAAATGTTTGGGGATTGTCCCTAAACAATTACTATTTCCTTCCAAAACATGATGCAAGGAGAGGAATTGTACAGTCATCTCACTTTGTAACAATAAGACAGTGATCACATTTTGGCCCAAAGTGCATTGGCTTTGAGAAAAACAAAAAGACGGTAATCCGAATAGTACAACACAGCGACAAAACAAGGGCCCTCGGTGGGATTAGATCTCATTCAAATTGAGGTGATATATTTGTCATGTCACACCCCACCGGGCCGACGGTACAACAACTGCTGAACTGAATGGAAGCTTAACTTACTTCAAAGTCGTTTATCACAGGAGGGTTATCGTTAATATCTCGAAGGTAAATGAAAACTTTGCAGGTTGTTCTAAGCTCTCCGGAATATGCCGCGACGACCAGTTTGATCCTCCGTAGCTTTTCGTAGTCTAAATCTACGTAGTTGTAGAGTTGTCCCTTTTTAGGGTCAATATAAATGAGTCCCAAAGATCCAGAAAGAATTTCATATCTTATTTCGGCATTTTCTCCAACATCGTCGTCGTAAGCTCTGACGAATGTATTCCCAGCGTGGGTTAAATTCACATTTTCGTAAACCGTCATTCTTAGTTGATCGTAAAGAAAGTATGGGGGATTATCGTTTTGGTCCGTTACATGTACCACCAACATCGTGCGAGCACGGTTATCGCCTTGTGATACATCTACCGTGATGTAGTATCTTTCAACGTCTTCTCTGTCGAGTGGGTACCGGACAAACACAACACCGTTATGATCAATGCCAAATCGAACCGGGAAGGTTTCTGGTAAAATCTCAATGATTTCATAAACAAGAGGCACTTCGCTAAATTTGTCGTAACCAATTGGACGCAATGTTATATTTACGTCACCGTAAACATTTTCTTCGATGAAACCGTGGTACATTGTTGATGGAAATGAAAACAAGACCGGTGTGCTGTCTATGGTAATTAAAACCGTGGCCACTGCAGTTGCCGATTTCTTCCCTGCCACATAGGCCTCGACCTTAAATTCAAACTCGTCTGTTGTGTTGCCAATCGATGCTCTTAAAACAATTTCACCAGTGTTCTTGACAACCTTAAAAGGAAAGACGTCTTCGGTAGCTTTTCGCAATTTACTGTTTTTTAATCGGTAGTTCAGAACTTTGCCTCTTTCTGTGGACAAAGAGAGAAAATATAATGACTGGAGATTAAAAAAAAACCAAAGAACTAGGAATAGAAATTAAGCAGTCACAAACCCTTTTCCAAAGTATTGCTGTCTACAGGAAGCCTCACCCACTCCTTAATATTAATGAGATCTTTAGCTACGAGTAACCATAGACCCCAAGTTACTGCGGACCAGCTATGTTACCGTAGTTCGAGACTATCTCCAGCTATGATGCTCCAGATGACATACCAAAATGAGTGATTAAAATGCATTTCTTTGGCCCAACCCACTCAAAAAATATAAATGAGATACGCATAAAAGGTGATGGACTTAAATCCCACTGGATGTCAACTCTATGTGTGTCACGAGATAAGATTCTCATACTCAGTAGATGCAGTCTAGTTTAAGTCTGGTGTGGTGAGAAGTCGTGTGCCTTACTCTGTCGTTTCTTACTGAAGCAATTCAGGTGATTGGCCGGGGCAGAATGCGGCCGAATCTTACCCCAGTGAAACAATAAAAGGCAGTACTTTCTAAAAAGTAAGCCCAGTTAAAACTAACACCCTTCTCAATGTCACCGTTACAAGCGAAGGGGACTACTTTCAAAGTGGGCTGGGCACTTCTGTCCGAAATTTCAGTGCACGTTTGCCTGACAATAACATGTATTGTGCCCGAATAATAGCAAATTTTTTGCCTGAATTGGAGAGGGCTTCAGCCCCCTCCTCACATGCCTAGGGCCAACAAACAGTGTGTATGAAATGCAAATACATCTTCGTGTATGAACAGAATGGAGTTCAAAGAATGTCAGATAGATGCCAAAACTGGGTGAAGTAGAGGGGTAGGTGACACAATGGATAAAGACTCCTCATATTCGTCTTTGCCCTTCATCAGATATATCTGTCACCATGCGCATACGCAGTGGCGTAGCAAGACCCTTGGGGGCCCATGGACAAGGGACAGCGAGGGGTCCCCAAACCAATGGTATCATAAACCCATTTTCTTAAGAAGCTTCCAGTCTCCACGGGGAGGTACGGGGCAAGAGTGAGACCTTGCACGCACCAGATCCGGGTTCAATCCCGTGTCCCATTCTCGCCTGCAGGTTCTTCAAAAGCAGTTCTGCAGTTAATTGTTGATAGCTTTTTGGTTACTTTCGGTTAGACGGTAGGCAGAGTTACCATTTTTTCTTATTGGTTGGGGGCCCCTGAACCCTCAGGGCCCCCAGACTTTGTCCACCCAGTCCACCCGCTTGCTACGCCACGCAGCATACGAAGTTCTAATTGCTTAGTCCAAGCAATTACTGTGCAATAAAAGGCATCACACTCGTAGTGTGAGTACAGTGTCATGAGTACACTAGACTTGTGTGTTATCCCCGGATACGCCATGGGCCATATAATATGGATGATAGGAAGATAGTAAAGCAATATTTTAAAAGACTGCATCAATATATACATTCTCCATAATCTTATTTGGAACATTAAACCTACATCGATCCTCCAAATATGTTTTATTCCGATGATGATCACAGGTTTAATTTTGTTCGCAACATAAGCATAAAATACCCTTAATCAATAGGCGCGGGGCTGCAGTACTTTCTCGAAATTTGAATGCATGTTGTACCTGTTTACCCAAAATAAGCATATATTTTGACCAAAAAAATAGCCAATGTTCTATCCGAATGAAGGAGTGGATACAACCTCCATAGTACACTTATATTCCAAACACAGGTGTACCATAAATACATGAGATTTCTCAAATAGATTTAACGACTAAATACAAATTGTTCGCATGATGCATAAACTATTCACTCCTGGCATGGCATATCACAGGTGTTTCCGAACAAGGAAGTAAGGATCGCATTGCATTTGCCCTTTGAAACATTGAACCTGGGCAGTGGCGTAACCCAAAAAATTATGTGTGGGCTTCGTCATTTCATGAGGGGGTTAGGGGCTTCAAATGTGGAAATGATTCCACATGCTTAAATATATTTTTTCACTCTTTGATTTTCCAGTTAGGGGCTCCTGGGGCGACAAACTTTTATGTGTGTAAGTGAAGGAGGGAAAGGGAAAACGCCAGATGCCACTCTTAGCCACAATACTAATCGCAAAGGAAATCTGGTGTGTGTGTGGGTGTACGGGAAGACATTTCACAAAGAAAAACTTTTCCTAATTAGCAAACAATCATGATATGAATTTTGCACTTTAAACAGGCACTTTTGCTCTTAAAGCAGGCATTTTGTCTGTATCTGAAATAGGTAATGTATGACTGGGAGGGGATGCCGCCCCACGACTCCCTTCTTATGCGCTTGGGGGTTGCAAGTTACTGAACGGATGGAATTTCTACCAGCTAGGATAATCATCACCTGTTAACGTTTTCCGAGGATATACGTAAGAAAATGGTGTAGGACTAAGCAGGCTATAGTAGACAAGGGAACAGGGGGAAGTTCCTCCTAGAGAAAATTTCTTCCCCTTAATTAAAAAATTATAATTTTCTCCATACATTTAAATGCATCTCGCATGTTCCCTAAAAATGGATCGCCCCCCCTGAAAACCTTCTCGCTCCCTTCAGTAACTTGTCTAGCTATACGGGCCTAGGCTTAAGCAACTAGGTCATCCCCCCTAACAAAAAAGTAAATTTTATTTTGCTGTCGTTTACTTTTTTAATGCCACATAACGAATAATTGAAAGAAACCATTGTCCCACCGCAAACAAGGAAACTGTTTGAACATTCATCGATAACATAAATCGTCGGATCTTATTAATATCACAGCTGTTTGTATTCCTCCAGGGAGGTATTATGGAATTTGTCAACTGTGGTACAGTTTCATGAAAGCAACCGGAATGTTTTGAAAATAGCTATAACAACAACAAAACATTAGTTGCCTTCGCATGGAATAGGAATACAATGATAGGAAGCGTTGGGATGAATAAGGGGAAGTGCCGCGAACTTAGAAGCAGGCCCACAGCCAGGCAAGGTACTGAAGGGAGGGGGCTGAAATAGCTTCCAGGCGGGGGATTTTTCATTCTTCAAGAGGCGAGATATACCAAAATGCAGTAACACAATGGTAATTTTTTATCTTTCAGGGGGAGAAAATTTTTCAGGGGCGTCCCTCTGTCCCCCTTGGCTACGGGCTTGTTAAGAGGTATTCTTTATTTGTTGCGGTTGCTTTGGTATGGGTTTGGATGACATCCAATGAAAGTGTTTTCGCTATCATGTAACATCCTTAAAAAATACCATTAGACAAGCAGGTAGCAAAAGATTGGACCTCAGCGTGAGGCTATGACGTCATACCCATTCGCCTCAAGTTTACGCAAGACAAGCAGGTGTGATGTCATGGCTACACATCGATTGTCAATTAACCTTTTGTGTTCGTGTACTTTGCAACCTGCAGTTTTGACCCCACTCTAAGCATCTTCCCTGGGTTATCATGGAGATGATCTTCTGCAGTCGTTAAGAGTATGCGTCTCCCCAAACACACTGCTATATGTGAGGTGGCCGCTATGCCTATACCGCTCAGAACAACTCATCACTGACGAACCAGAGTGATGCTATTGTTTGAATACTGTAATCGTCAAAGTGCAGTCACTAATGGTAAATAGAGATACCCAAAGGTTCCTAAATATGTTTTGGTGATGCAACAGTCCCTTTAAGAGTTCACAGTCAATTTTTATTTTTTGGTCATAAGAGTCATTAAATAAAATATCGCGTAAACATATTTTCTTTTTTATTGTTGCCTGGAAAATGGAAATTTCTCTGGGACCAAATTGCACTATAAACTGGCGTCGGATGTCTCTTCACGATGACCTTAATATTTACGTTAACATTTTACAACAATATTTATGACCTAACTGTCCTATTAATCGTGTAGCTACCGTACAACCGAAAAACTTTAATTTCCCATCAAAGTCAGAGACAGTACATTAATTAATTCGAACAATATAAAAACAAAGAAACCATGAACTTTGCAGGCAGCCCTGTAAAACCTGAGTCATGAATATGTCAACGCGTTCCATCCGAGATCAGACCAAAAATTCTCATCATTTTTTCTTCAAGACTGGCTGGGTACTTTTAGAGGTCTGGAGGCTGAGTGGTCGATGGCCCTGTTCTATGTGCTTTCATAAATAATTGGTTTAAACAAGTAAACTTGGTGGTGGTGGACTAATGTCCGTTCATTAGCCAGTTGTGACATTCTCTGCTTCTGCGGGTCAAAACCCATACCCCAGGATTACGAGCATCGAGAAGGGCTTAATAAAAGGAAATAAATTATCTTTTTGTCACAAAATGAAACTTTCTCATACCCCAAAATATGAACAAAGTGCTACTAAAACACGACTTTGTAAACTTTGGACTCAGGAAATGTATTGCAGGCAGTCACGTTAACTTGCAAAGCTGACATTATTTTTCGTTTCCGCTAGAAACAAGTCAAAACCAGTTGTGAATGTAAATGGAACCTTTTGACTGCTGAGCAGGCGACTGTGAGTCCAATGTCTGTCCGATAAGAATCACAGCGAAAGCTCAACCTAAGCTATGTTGAAAACCATGCCTGAGGGTACAATATGAGAATTACAAAACCAATTCCCCTGCGACAAGCAGACGGTCGCCGAAATAATTTTTTTCAGTGAGTTCAGTTCCTTTCAATTACCTTAAATTACCTCTGAAATGGATGAAAATCATAATTTTCATATTCCAGTTTTGAAAAGAAACGATACGTGCTGAGTGCATCGTATTTAATAATCGCAGGGACGTATTTTGACGTAAAACAGGAGACGGGCTGGCTATGACGTCATACTACCAAATAGAATAAAATTTCATGACTGTAATGTACGTTCTAATAACTAATTTTACCTGAGTATCGATAATGAATTAAAGGCACGGTTGGCGTTCCAACGTAAGTGTTACATTTCAATGAGAAAACGACCGTATACGTTAGGCTACTGATGAACTATGATGTTTGAAGTCATAATCTGGTTTCGTCTTGGCAGGCGGTCAGATGCATCTAGGCCAATTATAGTTGTATAATCTATTCCATCGAAATTCTCAAGAACCGTTATAAATGAACGGGAACGATAAAAACAGACTGCGGTACTATCTAGACTCTAGAGGTAAAATGGCAGTCACTTTGAAAAATTGAAATATTTAAGACAGTGACCACGCTGAAAAGTATGGACCTCCGATGGATACAATTCACATTGGATGGCTAGCCAATCAATTTTTTAGATAGGATAAATTTCTCATCAAAGACTTGACGATAATTTCCCTTTCGGTAATAACACGGTAATTAGTTACAAGTGCCAAGATACAGAAGTCCGACCTTGAAGATCATCTTACTACTCACCGTTAATCCGATGAAGATATGTGCAAGTTTCGGTTGGCAGGTTAAATGACACAACAATGGTCACCTCAAACCAGCAAAAAATATCCATTTTGTTAAAATCACCCCCCCCCCCTAATTTCTCTTTTCTTTTATGTGAAAGGTAATTTCTTGATTTTTTCACCATGTTTCATTTTATTTAATTTCCTTTACCTTTTTGGGAGGTGGGGTGTAAAGTGGTATGATAAGGGTAGCTGCCTCACCTGCCGTAGCGACTCCTGGGAAGAGCCATAGCCTACATGAATGCAGGCAGGGGTAAGTTAAACGGGTGTATGAGATGTTTCTCGGTCAACGCCTTGACTGCAGGGTGGTAGCCTGCAAAGCCAGCCTCTAAAAGTACGGTCTGTTCCTATAAAGAACTTGGGCGGCTAGATTATCTTTGGAGTCGGGTGCGACGGGGCCCTATCAGTCTCGACTCTGAAAGAGTCGGCTCCTACTCTGTCTGGTCAGCCCCTCTTTGAGACTTACCAAACAATCGATATGACTAATCACTGAGGACTATACCATGCAACCTGCTACGTATAGGTAATACAGATGCAGGAAAATACCTCGGCAGCAATTAAATAATAGCCTAACGATTAGTAATAGTACACCAGTAGACTTAGGAAGTAAGTATACAGTAAGTATACAGTAAGTATATAGGCTTCTCAACGGCCGAAGCGCCTATCTGATCATGTCGGGAAATCATAGAAGCCAGCTGAACAGAAAACTTGCCAGTGTATAGAGAGAAAGATCAATAGAGCTAGTCTTGATCTGATACTTCTTTTCTGATTTAAAGGGGCTCATTGAGTTGACAGCGATTATTTTTGGGACAAGTTTGGAGGGAACCATTGCTTGACAATGCTTCTTATTAGCCTCATTAGTCATGTTACACTTCCTGCAGTTGCTGAAAATGTTGAGACATTGTATTGTTTTTGTGGAAAGGGATTGCATTTGATTACTACATAATGGTAAAAAAGTGTCTGGTCACAAAGTTATAAGCAATGATTTTAATCATTAATTACCCTCATAGCCATTTCAGTTGTGAGCAGATGTGCCGAATCTCTTAGTTTGATCATTTACCATCAAGATGTGAGTAAATCTCAACAGTTGTGAAAAAAATCATGAATTTTGTGAACCTACTCAATAAGCCCCTTTAAGTGGGTGGAGTTGGCTTGCCTTGCACACTAGAGGTCCCCGGATCAAATCCCGGTGGAACCACTTAGAAACTTTCTGGGGCTGAAATTTACTTGTTCAGCATAGCAGATCACAGTGGTTTAAATTGGTGAATTTTGATTCGGTATCTGATTGTCCGTTTCAGGAAGTTGTCCGATTCAGCAAGTTGTTAGCTTTGCTCGGTTCAGCTGTTGGGCAGTGGTGCAGAGCACGGAACATCCACTCCTCCCAGCCTATGGGAAAGTGGCTAAAGACTGGGGATACACTCACGTCCGTCGGATGGGGACGTTAAATGGTGGTCCCGGGAGCAGGACTGGGAGAGACTGGTACACGCCTGCCTCGTGAACATCTGAACACTAGTCTACTTGGTTATTGAGTTATCGCACCACGTACCCCACATTCCAATGCGTCACATACACACACACACATACACGCGCCGACTTTCCTTTGTTACACAAGGAACCAATAAAAGTGTAGTCGCTAGTCGACTCCCCCTATCCCCAGGAGTCGAGAGTCTGACGTAGAGCCGGGTAGTCCGCCTAAACCAAGCTCCCAAATTACGAAAGTACATTGTTAAGTCTGGAAAGTATCGAAAAACATAAAACTGTTGTTTGAACAAGTATATGTCTGTTCCGCCATGTGAGTTGTTATCAGTTAATGACAAGTAGTATCTGCCTGATATTAAGAATGCCGGATACTGTTCCCCCATTCCGTGGTAAGGTGGGGAGGGGCAAACAGACTAACCGTTATATCTGTACTTTCTGATCTGCATATAACCAGAACACTTTGTAGTCGTCTTCGGCTTTTTTCCATGGGAGATAATGTTACTGCACAATAAAGTAGGCTGACCAGAGCCCTTGACGACTTGTACTTCACTAAGCTACAAACTTTCTGCAAATGCCATTCTTGGTCAATTAACACCTTTCTTTTTTTCTCGGGATGCCAAAATTACAGTTCCACGTACAGTTAAGTTACACTGAATTATGGCAACGATGCTATGAAACGCAAGGGGGTACGGAAGTAACTTCCTTGCTGACCATACAAAAAACATAATTTTTACATTTTTCAAATAGATTATTTGTTTTCAGTTAACTTCGTACCATGGTTTGAACATTACATGTTAAACGTTTAAAAAAAAGAAAAACAAAAAAAAACAAAACAAAACAAAAAAAACAACAAGAGTGTCAAAGGAGCGAACTCGTGGGCGTCACCATGGACAAGTTAATAGCTAGGACCGCAGATAATAAAAATTTTCATCACGTGACCTTCAAACATTACACTGATGAATTGTATTTCTGCTACTTCACGGTCATTCATTCTTACCAAGAAAGACTTCGAGTGACGTCAAGGTTACAATATATTTTATGATACAGGCAGATTGCACCAAAACCTTTGTTATTCCTTTGAAAGTTGTGTAACTTTTTTTCAATGACGGTTTAAGCTATAGCCTACCTACACTAAATGTCCTTCGATGCTTTCACTGAAGTCAATTTCCAAGGTCAGCCAAAGAAAACATAACGTTTTGAACTAAGCTCTTTGACGGTACGGATTTCCCATCATGCTACATGCAGCTTCAGTGAAATAAATATTTCAGCAAGTTACCATACTACGATGTTATACGGTAACTTTATACTACCGAAATATTCCCTAAAGCAGGTCAATGGTAATCCCCTATTTAAAGGCTCTATAATCTCGCCCAGAGAGTGAAAATTTTCCCTTCCAAATTAACTTAACTTCTAGCCACTCCAATTTGAAAAAAAAAACACATGTCTAGTACATCTCCAAGACAGAGTCATAATGTGTGTGTGAGATTGGGAGCATGAGTGACTGCACAAGTCATCATTGACCAACCAGAGTGAAGCTACTGTTGGAATAAATGTCAGTTAAAGTGTACACTTCTAATTTTAAATGGATTTGTGATCATATTCCAAAATATGTTTGGGGTGAAGGATGCTACAGCCCCTTTAAGTTCAACATTTTTGCGAATTAGGAGAACATATACAGCCAATCATACCAGGTCATTGTCTATGGTAGCTCCCAAGCATTGTTGCAGAGCAATGGTCATCCACAATCCAATCTTGGGAAGTAACTCAAGACTGCTTCGGGTCTTGCTTTGGTCCGTCCGATGTTGCTTTAAAAGGCGGTCCCAGGAACAGGGTGGAAAGTGGTTATCTCATCCCTGCATCAATACCCTCTGAGCACTAGTCAAGAACAGCCATGCCTGCCTGTTTTAATCCATGATCTAGGCTCCTGTCTTTGATGAGTCTAAGTGGCTTTCTGACCCACATCTCAGTGACGTGACCAACCTTTTTCATTTTCTGTGCTCGGGGGTCAAAGACAAAACCCTCCGACATATTACCATCTTCAAGTGACAATTTGCCTTTGCACGGCACTGTTTCCGTTATGAGGAAAACACTTTGGAGGCTTTGTGGGGGAGAGGGGGAGGCCCGTAGCCAAAGGGGGAGGGTGCGAAGTTGCTATTGACTTAACACATTCGCCCCTCTTCAGTAATTTGTCTGGCTACTGGGCCCGGAGGGGGCAAACGCCCAGCTCCCCATCATATCTTGAGCAACGCCACTACTGGGTCTAAATTAAAGTGATCGTGATGGGCTCGGGTGAAGTTCTGTACTACCAAAATTGGCCTCAGTTCAGTGTCATGGTTGTAACATATATCGTGATTTACTAATTTATAAACTTCTATTTTTACGGTGTTTATAAATCACACATTCCTGCATAAGTTGTTACTGAATTCTTTTGAATGTCTTGCCATCCACCTGACCATAACAACATGCTGTTAATGGGAAGGTGGGAAAAAGCCTTGTGGGCATCGCCAACGGACAATTAGCCTCCGTCTGTCCGTCGTGGCTCTCTAATTTGCTTTGAAGAGCTTTGATCTCTCTCTTAGGGGTAAATAGTGAAAATGAACATTCATTCATCGACTGTTCCTTTATTTCCATACAAACTTTTTTCGAAGTAGCACAGACACAAGACGCAAAGTAGCAAAGGGTGCTGTCTCCCCCTCTCCCGTACCCAAATTTCGGGCAGCCTTAAACCCGGGCAAAATCTGTTGAAGTATATGGGTAAAATCCTTCTAGAAATCCAGAGGTATGGACAAAAAAGTTATGCCCTCATATCAAAAAGTCCCATACTCTATCCAGACTACAACGTATTATGGTATAGCCTATAAACTGATATATAAAAGACGTAAGTGAAAAACTGTTAACTGATCGAGCATCTCATCTTATTCATTCTTATAATTTTAAAGGGCCTTATTGAGTTGGTTCACAAAATTCATGATTTTTTTTTCACAACTGTTGAGATTTACTCACATCTTGATGGTAAATGATCAAACTAAGAGATTCGGCACATCTGACTCACAACTGAAATGGCAATGATAGGGTAATTAATGATTAAAATCATTTATTACAACTTTGTGACCAGACACTTTTTACCATTATGTAGCAATCATATGCAATGCCTTTCCACAAAAACAATACAATTTCTCACTTTTTCGGTAACTGTAGGAAGGAAACATGAGTAATGAGGCTAATTAGAAGCATTGCCATGCAATGATTTCCTTCAAACTCGTCAAAAAATAATCGATTTCAACTCAATGAGCCCCTTTAAGACTCAATCTAGAAACATTTGGCACACGAGGAAGCTGTCCCAACCTTTTGGGTCAAATTGTAACCAATTTGTGTGAAATGTAACACTTATGTGGGTCATTATTTGAACCACTTATTTAAGTCGGTTCCCTCCTGACCCATTGTGGGTCAAATTGACCCAAGCGTTTTTATAGTGCTGACAGATCAATTAATAACGTGGGTTAACATTATACTCATTCAATCGCGGAATCTCGTAATACGAAATATCGACATTTTAACCCATGCATATGTCGGTACAATCGTCTATGCCGAAAATACGGTCTTCATTCGAATTCAGTCTCTAATAACTCGGTATACCGCAGGACTTACTTGGCATAGGCCTACATGATGCTATATAACCTTGTGATACAAGCTGCTTTGAACACGGCTTGTCGTTGTTCGCGTTTCTAGTTGAAGATGATATTGGCAGACTCAAGATAGCCTAGGTGGTCCAGGGATTTACTTTTTTCAACAGGGAAAAGGGGAGATGGGATTCCTAGAAAGGCCTAGCAGTGTAAGTGTTCTTTCGACCATTTTAAGGTTTTTCAGATGACATTTTTTCGTACGCTACCCACCATGCAACTGATGGTGGTGTTCCACCTAGCTTGTTGTCATGGAGTTTGAAGTTTCGAGCCCCTCCCCCCAACGATTCTTGAGTGCACCACTACATGCATGGGGCACCACACTTACCAACAGCCCCCGTCCCCCTCTTCTCCCTCGCTGATTCATCCGAGAGAATAGCTCAATGTGAAATTTACTGTAAACAATATCAGAGACATTACATCGTGAACGAATACTTGCACATATGGCTATATTAGTACTTGATACGTTTCTGCTTCCTGACGTATTACCTTCAGTAAATCATGGAGATGCTGAAGTTCACGCTGCGGGGCGAACCTAGGGCCAAGGGCAAGCCTTTCGTAATCTTTTGAGTGTCCCACGTGGCCTGACAAAGAAGCGACCCAATGGCTTGGTTACCTGGCAGAACACACTGAAGATTGTAAGTAGTCTGGCTTGGCATTCAAAGCTGTTGCCAATATGATGTAACGGTAGTGACTGTAAATAACAGCCTCAACGACCACAGCTAACATAGCATGTCTATTACAAGTCGATAAGGCCGGGAAAGGTCAAATTATGGATCAGTGAGATCCAAGGATAACGCCTCAGTTAAAATAGCCCAGTCTATCAGAAGTGGCGTCCGCTCCCAAACTGCTTTCATGTTGTGATATAAAAATGTTTTCATGCTAATTCAGGAAACACACAACTTGTTCAAGAGATACTTCTTTCACTTGAAATATTACGATACAAAAGGTTATACAAGTTTTCTTTGGGGTTCCCCTTTTGGGAAGGGTTTTTTTTGGGGGGGGTTAGTGTTGGGGAGGGGCTCATTGTAAACAATTTGCTGAATTAATGTGCTCACTGTGCGATGTGCATTGTTCGGTAAAAGAATTGAAAGACTGATAATGGAAGAAAGGAGAGATATGGACACTACAATGAGAATCTCCATAAGCTGAACTTTACTAAGTAAGTTTAATCTCAAAGCAGGTGAAATGTACAGAGGCCTTATGTTGACGCCAGTAGGAGGCATCCTGCAGTACATGCATCCCTGCGTATACGTGCGCACACACTGGTGCTTATGTGCCCGTAGTTTTTACTGTCTAGTGAGCAACGATTGCGTCACGTAAAAAGCTCCGTATAACTTATGCCCTGACGTCACGCGACGTCATTTTTGTGGCAAAACAATGAGGCACACGGCACTTGCACTCAGTAGACTTCACGCGCGCGTGTGGTAGACTTACGTGCATTACCGGTTGGTTGTCAAATCAGCTGTCTGCATTTGTTGTTCTGTCTTCATTTGTTGTTCTGACTCGGAGTGATTCGCGCTGGCCTCCAAACGAGGGAGCACTCTCTGTTCTGTGAAGTCATATGCATAAGGTCTATTACATTCACAAATCACGCTATTTACGGTATAATCATGTCAACAACACGTAAAATACTGCATCAGAAAGACGTTGTCATTCCGATCCCCCTTTACAAAATGGCATCCTTGGTAAATATATTCTCAAACAGCTAAAGAAAACATACATATTGGCAGAACTTCAATCTTATTTTAATTTATTATTTTTATCTATGCACTAGTCGCCCACGACGTGACCCTATCTGGTTGCCGGAAAGAAAAGTCTTATCATGGGACGTTATGATTTGTTATTTCTTACATAATGATGTTTTAATTCATCGTCAAAACTTACAAGTCAGTTGTACTTACAAAACTTAACTTTGGACAAGGTTGTTTTAGCTAACTTAAATGCACACGAGGTAACTCTGTTTGGGTATTTTCTAATGTGAATGATTAATGAATTCAAATCCTTGTTATGAGGGAGTTTATTCGAATTAGGGAAGTTGAATTATTTTCAAGATAGCGAAACGTTCACAAATTTAGTGGAACTATAATGCATCTGGCAATATTGGCGTATATCATGTTGCCAGATACTGTGCTAATAATGCCCCTTTGGTGGGCAGCCCATGCATTTTCCGTGTACGGCAGTCCCTTTTTTGTATGTTTGAAACTTGGAGAATAAAAACACTCGTCGCTGAGAAGCAAATACAACTTCATTGAAAAGGACATTCATCAATTGTCGTGTTTTATCCATGTGGTTTATCTATGTGTTTTAAACCACTTAGCTAAAACTGGGCAACTGGGCGTGGCAAACTAAAACTTGTTCTGAGTTGCTGGTTTAAAGGAGCTTTGGAATTTCTGAGAAATGAGGATAATAGGCCACGCCTTTTTGTCTTATTGGTGCAACTTGCACTTGCAAACAGGCTCAGACGCCACGGCGGTACCCCTAGAAGAAGTGTCGTCCTAATGCTTAATGCATTTAGCATATCACGCCCCCTAAAAATAGTCCCACCCCTACCCGAAGCTATTGCGCTCCCCATCAGTATACAAGGGGATCATGTTAGCCACTATTCATATTCTTCTGTTTTATGAGAGTCAGCTTCACCTGTTGTGTTGTATTTATGTTACCTAATTCCTTGTCTTAATCTTCATTTATTTTTTTTATTATATTTGTATGTTGTTTTATTTTATGTTTCCAGCATTGTGTTGTATCCGTTCGTCCGTGTTGTAGGCTATTTATTCCCCCGTTGTCAGCTGTGTATCTATAGTCTTGTGTTATATATATATATATATATATATATATATATATATATAGGTCGAAAGGTAAATAGTTG
>WURT03001481.1:0-13272 GCA_009936505.3 Holothuria glaberrima
CGGTCGTCCGTTCTTGGAATAATCCTTCCCAGAATGCAGTTTTGAAGCGCCCTCTTTCTATTTGGCATAAGGTCTATTGTGTCACTGTAGTATCTATCTGTCTATAGTCATGCCCTCAGCGTGTGCTGTAAACACGTTTACTGTGTATGTGTGTACTGTGCCCGGTACTTCTGGCAGTCCCAATCGCGTGACGTAACATGAAAGACCTTTAAAGGTAATAGCTTTCAGTTTAAAAGGGCGGTTGAATCATGATTTGTGCAGATCAGTGAAAAGTGGTGTAGTGTAGCGCATTGGAATGTCAAATTGCAGTAACATTAAAACTCCGCATTTATGCTAATTTACTTGTAAAATATGGCCTTCATCAAATTTTCAGAACAGGCTCATGGTCTCACGTTAGCTTATGGCTAATGTGGCTTTGACTAGCTTTGTCTGCCATTGTCGTGCACTGGCAGTATAGACAGTTTTTAATTGTAGGAGGCTCTAGAAGTAACCTATGTTGTAAGAATTTTAGCTGTCTGGGACGAGATTTCAATCATAAAACCACCATCCGAAACAAACTAAAAAGTTAAATTGAAGAGGACAGCTCAAAATTTTCAATTTTGGGGGTTCACAATGGTTGGTATGATGGCAGCAAACCTTTTTAAGTCGATTTCTCAAGCTCTTTTTGGCAGATAATATGGTACTGTTCAACCCCCGTCCCCGCCCCCTTGAAAGCTTTCTGACTTCGGCAATTGGACCAACAACAGCAGTGCCATTTTATCTTATCTAATCTAATCTATCTCTTTTTATCCTATTCCAATGTTAGGCAACACCACGGGAAAGTATTTTTTCTTAAAAATTATGCTGGGAGTGTGTTACGGTATTTGAGTAAATCTGTAATTAAAGGGTGGGGAGTGCCCCATCCGATCTACCCTTAGCCTGCAGAGTAGGCCTTGTAACACCTCCCTAATGAGTGAAATTACTTACTGACTTGTGGGTATGCCTCTACCGGGTAACCAAAGCAGGTCTAATATCCCCTGGACCTAATATTTTAGAAACAATTTATCCACCTAACATTATTATTTTGGTTATCTCTTCTTTTCAGCGAAAACGTATCCAGATTTGGTGGCGCTCGTCATAGCCGTGGCTATAACACTCATTGTAGCAGCGGGGGTCAAGAAGTCAGTTACATTTAACAACATCCTGAACTCGATCAATCTTGCAGTGTGGGTGTTTATGGTGGCAGGGGGTTTGTTCTTCATAAATCTAAACAACTGGACTGAAACGGGATTTTTGCCTTTTGGGTTTTCGGGTGTAAGTACAATCTTTACAACAGCTTCCCAAACGGTGGAGGGGAGAGGAGTTCAGGGGGTCTCATTATCCAAGAGAATCTCTAAAGCAATACTTGCTTTTACAAAGGTGGTCGTTAATGAGGAACATTACTCCACTCCACCCCATCCTTGTTGTTTCAAGTCTCAATTAAGTTGTTTATTTTCTTCTGAAACTGACTGGCTTTCCATTTTCAAAGGGGGGGGGGGGGATTAACTCCTATACTTGTAGTTGGTGACAAATGTACTGCAGTAGAATAACTTATACCGTATAAATTACAGCTTTCCTTACGCCAGTGGCACATCTGCACCATTGCTTAACTTACTATTCTACGTAAGCTACTGGAAATATTGGACGTCAGGGAGTGAAAAAACGACATGAATATTCATTAAAGTTGATATGAATTTTCTTACAAGGTAAAATTATTCCGACTTTTTTAATTTTGCAGGTAATGACAGGTGCTGCCACATGTTTCTATGCATTCATTGGGTTTGATATTATCGCAACGACTGGAGAGGAGGCTAAGGATCCTAGCAGGTCAATACCAGTCGCCATCATGGCGTCTTTAATGGTTTGCCTTATTGGTAAGTTCCATTCATCGAAACTTTCAGGTATGCAATTTATGGCGACGTATGTATTACATGCAGTACGTGAAACATTGACGAACGTAATATTAGAAGCATTTGCGTAGATACACGTTAATAATAAAAGAATGACTAATCAATTATTGCGAATTAAAACCACCGTACTGTTTTTCTTTTATTCGAGGTATTATTACTTCCTTTCATCAGGCGATAGAGATTGTCATTTGCTGAAAGTTGGCTTGCAGTAAGTCTAAAATAGTATTAAAGATAGCAGTCATGTAGTGTCTGCGTAATTGTCTATCACTTATTGCCCCTGTCGTGAAAAGTGTCATCCATATTTTAAGTTGAAAACTGTGAAAAATAAATTTAGCTCCCTATAACTACAAAATAGTCACACAAATATAACGATATGCCTAGTATGGCATGTATAATCAGACTTATCAAATTTATGGCATCTTTATGGTACAGAGTACTTTAAACAAAAACAAACAACAAAATGTCAATAGTTACTTTTAAAATCTTGTTAGAGTTCAAATTTTCGTTGTCCATTCACAATTCTTTGCCTGAAAACACAAAAATGATAAAAATAAAAATAAATCATCGTTGAAAAGCCTACAAATGATTCCCTCTATTTAGAGTTACGTATAATGGTATATTGCATCATTTAGTTTTTTCAGTAGTTTAAGTGATATTTCTACAATGAGCTAAGGAAAGTACCTACGAAAGGATGATTCAACTACTTGGTGTTTACCTCTTGTGTCAGCAATATATCAATCGAATAATACTGTTACATCTTTACTTGCGTGAGCCAATAATAGCTCATTAAAAATGAAGACAAACCAGACCACCGGGCGAAGGCATAAGTATGTAGTACAAAATGTCCCTGGAAAGATAACCGACACTCAGAGGTTGGACATAAATCTTCGTGGTTATAGGTTGCGTTTCGAAATCGGTTGGCGTGCATATAGCCTTAGGTAATGTTTCGAGGAAACATTTTTGCTCGTGTAAAGGAAATCAATTTCATAAATAACCGTATCAACTAAATGAAATACTTACAAGATCGAAAGTGAGCCTTTAACTCTCCTTCCTTGAAAAAGTTTAGCAGTCGAGGCTTAAATCAACCATGAAACAGTTTGTTCTATTGACGGGCACGAAACTAATGAAAAAAACATATTTCACTTATGTCTGAAATGTAACTTAGTAACTTGTACTTTAAGTATCTTGACACCTTAAATCGAGAGTAAGTAGGAGTTGAAACTGGAAGTTTTACCATCGGTGGACAACAGGGAAGGTTTTCATAACACGTTTCTTTGATGAATGTCAAATCAATGAGTTGCTATAGCTTCCTGGTTAAATGGATGAGTAACGGTTGAGTAAATATATAAACTCTTTCTAGGAAGAAGGGAATCTTCGAACAGCAAAAATAGAATTTGAAGGGGAATATTGCGTTTGTGATACTACACAAAATTTTCATCAGTGTAAACACAAATTAGTCAAAACGGTGTCTGAATCGACTAAACCATGCTAGTCATTAATATTTGACTAATATCTGACTAATTGCAGAGCAGTGCACTGTAAGAGTAAGTGGCAAGGAGTTAGTCAACGAATATTTTAAGTGCTCAGAAAATAAGATAGTTGTTCAGGATACAGTCAAACTTTGTTGACGTGGTTAGTCTAGTCAGACACTGTTTTGACTAACTTGTGTTTATATACAGTGAAACAAGCCATAATTTATAGATGAAGAATGATAGGCAATTCAAAATAATGTTACTGTAGGTAATTTTATTTTCAAGACTAAGGTTTCCGCAGAAAGAATTCGCCGCATGAATAATTTGTACACCCACATTTTCAATCTTTCGACAGTTAAAATGATGCAACATTCAAACCTCTTCATGTGCAATGTTTTTGAGAATAAACCCATCACGAGTGATGATAAGTGAGGGAGAAGGAATTAATGGTTAAGTAATGATAAGAATCATTTTCTTTCTGTACCATTTTGGTGCAATTAAAGCACAAAAAATCCAATAATTCACAGAAATACACAGGCTTGCTCGAACGTTGAACAGATTAACTGCTGCATGTGTAGACGATGGGAACGCAATGAAGGGAAACAAATTCATGATGGTAAAACTTAAATCATTGGGCAGTAATTGAGAGCTTTCCTATAGTATGTTGAATTATAGAGCAACTAACACCACTTAAGGATTCAAAATAACTAACATCTACTACTTTCCTAAATGATAAACAATTGTAATAAGTTCAAAGATCCAAAACAAAGGCAAAGAAAGATGACACCCCGTGTGATAGCTCTTAAAGAACTACAGGGTGCATGAACTTTAAGACGACATTTCTTCTAAAGTTTATGCTTTAAACACAAATTATTCAGTTATTTGAAAAGTAATACCTTGGTTTTGGTAACTGATCGTATTAAAGCCAATAATAAAATGATTGATGACAATGATAAAGTTTAGATTACTGAGCTAAACTACTTGACAAGAGCAATAAAGAAAATAAACAAGTAAAAGTGACTGTGACATTTAAAGTGCTAAGATCATGGAGATTTCCCTGAAAATGGCACCTTAACCATTAAAAGTAAGGTTAATCCTAATATAAGAGGCAGCACCCCTTTTGCTTTTTTTTTATTATTACCCGTCAAAGAGCAAGTGGGCTTGACCTCTGGTAACCTCAAATGACCTCTGACCACCACTAAAAAGAATCTAAACCTTTCTCTTAATATGACAAATTCTTATCTCAAGTACGAAAAATATCCACCATTGCTATCTTGAGATATCATTTACAAGCTAAGCATCAAAATCACACGCACACACATACACTCGAACATACACTAGCGCGTGGTTGCATAGACTCCTTTTGCCTTATGGCAAGGAATCAAAAAGTGTTCTATTTTTAGAACAGAAAAAAACAAAAGCCGTGAAGTTTAACGTCTTTGTAATTTATTCTTGTTCCATGATATTCCACGTAACTTAGAAAGTTTGTTAGGGTATGCCTTTTTTTCTCAAAGGGCCGATTCTTTTTACAAATTTCAGCAGGGAACATAATGTGTTTTATGTATTTTATTATCTTATTTTCATTCTTTCTTTTAGGTTACGTGACCATTAGTTTTGTTCTTACTCTCGCTGTTCCATTTTACCATATCTCAACGGAATCCCCTCTCATGGACATGTTCGTGCAGAATAATGCTGAGCTGGGGAAGTATATAGTATTCGCGGGGTCTGTGGCTGGACTTACTGTAAGTCTCCTGGGGTCTATCTTCCCGATGCCCCGAGTGATTTACGCCATGGCACTTGATGGGCTTTTATTCAGGTACTATTACTAAGTTCCTATTCACTATTATTTACTGCCAGAGTAAAATTGTCCTAGCATAACACAGGACTATGTTTATTGATACAAATTGCTTTTAGTTTTAGCATATTCTCCTTCATATTTTACCTTTTCCCGTAAATATGATAAACATTTATTTCATCACAGGTCTGTTGCATGTGACCGATAAGAAAAGACGAGGAGAAATAAAACGAAACTATTCTAGTTTGGCAAAGAATAATCAAATTTATACAAGACTGATAAGCCTATCTGGCCGGTTCATGTGGGATGGACATAAGGAAGGGGATGGGGCTGACCGTTCACATTGATTTATTCGTACACTTATACTTACACTTATATATGTAAATGTATTATATACTTAAAGCTTTTACGCAGACTAGACGGGTGCGCATTCTCACATACGCATAGGTTTTCTTCTAATCATGTAAGTTTACGTGAATACATGCACGAATACTTTTAGTTTACACCCGTGCACCTATGTCAGCATGTCTACGTATACGTATAGACATACATAAGTATGCTTATAATAGTCTGTGCGTGGTTGCTGTATGCATATGACAGAAAAAACGGGTTCAATAATCATAAAATAAGGACCAAGTGTTCTTTTTCTCATAAATTTAAAGAATTATTACGTCCATAGGAATCACATTATAGTGGGGTAATGGGAGACGAGAGGTGTTCCGTTCTTCAATCAAATTATTGTGTGTTCATGTTTCCAGCCCAGCGTGAATGACCAACTTGAATGCCCATCCATGGTATATTAATATTACGACTTAAGTATAGTAGCATTTAAAATGTAATTTGTATTTACATCAAGGCATTTATTTTTCTTGTAGTTATTTTTACGGCGACCACTTCGTCTCTTCCTCTTTCTCTATTCTAGATCGCTCTCGAAGATAAACCACGTGACTCACACCCCTGCCATTGCCACTGTCATTTCCGGATTTCTGGCCGCCATTTTAGCCTTAATGGTGAGTCTGAAAGATCTCATCGAGATGATGTCCATTGGGACGTTGCTGGCATACACCATCGTATCCATGTGTGTGTTAATCCTTCGATACCAACCCCACGTTGACGTGGTATCGGCTCTGGAGTCTAATTTAGCCTATGGACGCCTTCAAGAGGAGGACGATGGAACAGCGCCTCCAAGTTCAGAAGCCCAAGCTACTCTGGCGGAAGCTGGGGTGGACAAACTTTTACCCAAGTTAAACAACGAAGATGGGTTCCAAACTAAGAAACCATTTTATGGTGCCGTTGACGAGGAACCAGCTGACGGATTTAGGACTTATTCACAGTCTCAATTCATAAGGTCACGTGTTCGCGAGTTTGTAAGTGCCAACATGGAGCGGTTACGCATCACGCTGAGATTACCAGCTTCGACAGAGCTACCAAACGCAGACACGGGCAAAAGCGTTACTGTGACAACGTTGCTACTATTCGTCTTTATATTTGCATTGTGCGCTCTGCTTGTATTTGAAAATAGTGTCATAGGTCGATGGTGGGCTATTATAATTCTGTTATTGCTCGCACTTTGTCTTATTCTTTGTTTTTGGAATATCTTGCGTCTCCCTCAGAATCCGGACCGTCTGAAGTTTATGGCGCCAGGGCTTCCATACCTGCCGATAGCAGCTATGTTTATCAACATATTTCTCATGCTGAAGTTGTCTTATCTAACTTGGGTGCGGTTCGTCATCTGGATGTTCATAGGTAATGTCACGTGTTTTATTTCTTCAGTATTTCCATTATTCAGTAGACCTAAATCTTTAGCTCCGTGGGGAGGGACCGGGTCTCTAAATAATAAATATCAAAGTTGTGTTTATACAAGAAAAAAATAGCTATGAAAAAAAAATTGATTATAAGAATATCAAAACTAAAGATAAAGGTCATACCTCTCAAAAAGTGAGATGAACGCAGCCCCTCGACGCCCTCCCCCATGCATCTACTCATCAGTGACAACTACGTGACTGTACTGATATCTATGAATACTCCTGTTAGAACGATGACTGCATGCTGTTGACCAATCAGGGAATGATTACGTATGACGTATTTGCTAGTAAAAGTGAATATGCTATTAGTATGATCGGCAGTTGAAAGTAATTTGATTGTTACATCTTGTGGTGACTATATACTATACTTACGCTGGATTTACATACTCTTACTCAAACTCACTTACTTCTGTACTTTGGAAGGTACGTAAGTAGCCTATATTGGGGCTAATGCAAAAGCTTTGAATTCGTACTCATGAAAATGATGTGAACTCTGCACCCGTACTCACAGTTTGTTATGCTTGCCTGTTCTCCTACTCGTGAGAATGAATTTATACTCAAACTTGTACTCACAACATTCAGATATTGGTGATAAGGCAAAATTTTGTACTTGAACCCATGAAAACTATGTATACCGGTACTATTCCTCGTACTCACAGTCAGAGATTGAGCACCAGCGAGACGGCACTCTTGACATTGTACTCAGGCTCACATGCACATCTAGTTGAGCGCGCTTTGTGACAATTTATTTTATAGTTATTATCGGTATTTATTTACCATTAAAATCACTACGCTGTGGAATTAGCTTAAAAGCAGTCACCTGGCACATAAAACAGACTAGACCTCTATTCAGATCACATATGCAATCGAAAGTGGTTTAAAAATAAGACTCGTCTTTTTGTTGTACAATTACAGCCAGAAGGCGTTCCTGGAGTAATTGCAACTTACAGAGGTTCTTCACTGACGTCACAAATACGTGTAACAACAGTGGAGTCTGCCATACTGGACGTCAAACTCATCGCGCACAGCATATACTCTGTATACAAATATGTTGTTCCAAGGTTTTTAAAGAATGTTTCCCTGAAGATGATAAACATTTGTTACATAATAGTCAAGAAAAAATCGCAGGCTCTACAGTTTTATTATCGATTTCCAACAGATACACAACGTAGAGCAAGATTAGTTATTGGAATTCTTCGGAAGAAATATTGAACTCGGGAGTTTATACACTAGTTTGCGCAGTGCTCACTTCATATCCAGTGAGCAACTAAAGATATAACGACATTATATTTTTATACGATGATTGTAATATGCATCTAAGCCTAACACTACAAGGAGGCTTACATTTACACGAACGCACAATCGTCTCCTCACAGTTTAATGAAGACAACTTGTCTTTGAAAGAAGGAACAAAACATTTTACACTTTGACTGATACTATGTGTACACAGTAAAGTTCTTGCGCGTGCACGAAATTTGAAGTCCAAAATGGCGGAACAAGTAAAACCGGGCACATTATGACTTCTCGTGAAGAACCTCTATACAAATACATTGTTCCAATGTTTTTAAAGAATGTTTCCCTAATGATGATGAACGTTTGTTACATAATAGTCAAGAAAAATCGCAGGCCCTACATTTTTTTATCGATTTCCAACAGATACACAACGCAGAGAAAGATTGGGCACTGGAATTCCTCGGAAGAAATATTGAACTCGGGAGTTTATACACTAGTTTGTGCAGTGCTCACTTCATATCCAGTGAGCGACTAAAGATATAACGAGATTATATTTTTTATACGATGATTGTAATATGCTTTTAAGCCTAACACTACAAGGAGGCTTACATTTATACGAACGTACAATCGTCTCCTCACAGTTTAATGAAGAAAATGTCTTTGAAAAGAAGGAACAAAATATTCTACAATGTGACTGATACTATGTGTACAGAGCGTAGTTCTTGCGCGTGCACGAAATTTGACGTCCAAAATGGCGGAACAAGTAAAACCGGGCCCATTATGACGTCACGTGAAGAACCTCTATAGGCGGATTCTCCCCCTGTCATTCCTTGAAGGAAATGTCATGGGAAAGTTTCTAAAGGCAGGGATGACGCCTTTTCCCTTTAGAAGAAAACAGTTGCTAATATTAGGGGGATTTAATGCAAAATGGTGCTACCTTTGACAGAACCTTAAACTGATTTATAAGAATTTCTATCTAACTTTGGGGAAATGTTTCTTACATTTCGATAGATTCTAAGGACTGAGATTGTGTTTTGGGATCAGTCGTTTTGGAGAAGCCCACTCCATTTCACAAACTTTTGTTTCAGTTAAGTACGTGGCCCAAATGCAAAATAGTACTATATTAGTTCCAAAAAGCTTTGTAATGAAGATATGCATAGAAACATTCATTATTTAGTGAATGTGTCTACTATCTATTTTTATATGTGGAATCGCACCCCATTTGGCTGGCGCCCAGGACGCACCGCCCCTCTCCCCTTTAGTACGCTATTAATCATGGGTTAAGGAAATTATGTCTTTATCTGGTAATAATTATGGTGTAGGATTGCATGTTAATATGCTCTACTAAAACATCATCTGGTTGTCTCATCTCATCGCTATCATAATTAACGGCCAGTCTCTGTCTACTTTGATCTAAGGCTCCTTAGGTTATCAATGATTATGGTGTAGGATTGCATGTTAATATGCTCTACTAAGACAATCTGGTTGTCTCATCTCATCTCTATCATAATTAACGGCCAGTCTCTGTGTACTTTGATCTAAGCCTCCTCAGGTTATCAATGATTATGGTGTAGGATTGCATGTTAATATGCTCAACTAAAACATCACCTGGTTGTCTCATCTCATCGCTATCATAATTAACGGCCAGTCTCTATCCACTTTGATCTAAGGTTCCTCAGGTTATCAATGATTATGGTGTAGGATTGCATGTTAATATGCTCTACTAAGACAATCTGGTTGTCTCATCTCATCTCTATCATAATTAACGGCCAGTCTCTATCCACTTTGATCTGAGGTTCCTCATGTTATCAACTACCTCCAATCTTTATCTTGAAACCATTCTCCCCTTGTGTCGAAATAAAATCCTCATTAAAGTGTGATTCGATTCTTTTTTAATTAAGAAAGATAGAGTAAGAGGGAGAGATCATAAAGTAAGGACTAAATGTTCGGGCCAGATTAATAAAAGCCCCATTTACTGTTGTAGATGACGACCGATTAAAAGTGGTAACCTAATCTTAATTAAAGCTACCTTCAGCAAGCAATAGTAAATAATTAAGTAAAAAGCTAACATTACCAAGGTTTTAGCAGCTATCGTTTTGCATGTTTAATAAAAAAAGATAAGAGTTAATCACATTGTGTAAAAAAACTCACCAAAAGCCTCAAAATGTCTGTATATGGTTCACCTCTGCTGTGAATAGAAATCGAGTTGGCGCAATCATCTGTTTGCTTTCCCTAAACTTCCTAAAGGGAAACCTTTCCCTCAAATATGCTTTTCGAAAAAGCATAGTACCTTCTTAACTGATAGTGTAGTCAGCCACTTTATGGTTAGTATATATATTCTCCAACTTAAAATGACATTTCGTGACTTTAACCATACGCTGAAAAGGAACTGTATTCAATCCTGCGGTTCACTTAACAAAATATCATATGTTTCAAAGGACAGTTTTGTCACAAAACACCATCATGGCCGTTTATTGAGATAAACTAGGCCTACTTCCTATCTGGAACTGTTGTACGGCCTATGAGGAAGTTTGTGCTATTCTGTAGAATCCATTGTACATTGTAATTAAACATGCTGCATGCTGGTCCATTCATCATTGGCCACTGAGCTGTGAATGATGCCACCCCACCTGGTCTTTGATAAACTGGGGTGTTACAACGCTGGGTCTAGCCTAACAACATGTGTCATTGCGATACACGAAGGCTAGGATACTTTAACTATGAGTCTTCTGCAATTCTGCTTTCGAAGTGAATGTCAGCAAGCTGGCAGCTAAACATAACAGCTAAAATCATTTTTATCAATTAACTGATCAAGGGAAAGTGTACCTGCCACTCATAATACCGGGCAAATAGCACATGTACTGCACTTATAACAGCCTACATGGCGGAACAATATGACTTGTTTTACGTAGCGCATACACCTGTACACGATTGCCACACATTTTCCAAACTAAGGAAAAGACCTTACTGATTTAAGTACAGAACGTAAGTCTAGCTTTGCAGTACATTGCAACAGTTATGCTAAACTGCAGTTTTGAGCTAATCGTAGTGCTATACAGTTAAATAACGTAAAAAGGAGAACTGTAACGGTCACATTTTCACTCAGGATCAAGGGTGAAATTAACCTGGAGTCAGGCGCCATTTGGCGCTCGTTTCCAACCAAACACCGCCTGTTTACCCTAAAAAGAATGTTACCAAGCGCCATATTTTTTACCAAAAGTAGCGCCCGCCGTTCTTGAAGTCCCTAATATGCGTGCTTCGTTGTAGCTGGTATTTGTCTCCTGGTATAAACACAAAGTGTCTCATGGTTGCACCAAAACCAGGGAACCAGGAGACACTTTTTGACTGAAAGTGGCTCCTGGTTCAGCTTACCTTAATTTCACACTTGCTCAGGATATTTTTTTTTGTATCTTCACAGGTTTGTTGATTTACTTCGGATACGGCATGTGGCATAGCAGTGTCGAGGGTCGCAACAACGAAATATTTAGGCAGCGGTACAAAGGACAAAAAGTGGTAATGATGAATTCAGACAGTGTTCCGGTAAGTGCAATGAGAATTAAGGATGTACGAGATTGGTTGGCCTGCCTAACTGACCTGAGGTTTAGCAGTTATGTATATTTCTCATACTTGACATGCGGGCTTCCCATATTAAGAGACAAATCTCCGTTGTTTCCGTTAGAGGTCAAAGGTCATGTGAGGTCACCAGAGGTCATAAACTGAAAACATTGTAAACACGATATCTCTAGGTAGGAAACATGGGTACTTTTCATACTTACCATGTGGAAACGTTATAGTCAGAAAATGAGCCCTATCGTTTTCACAGATGTCAAAGGTTATCCGAGGAGGTCACTGAAGGTGAAAATACGGAATCTGGTAAAATTGCTTGTAAACGCGAAATCTGAAGATAGCATTGATGGACAATTTCCATACTTGGTAAATAAGTTTATGATATCGAGAGGAAGAACCCTATTGTTTTCAGTGGAGGTCAGAGGTCATTTGAGGTCATCAGAGCTCAAAAACTGAAAACCTCGAAAAAACACGATATTTCAAGACAGGGATGATGGGTACTTTTTATAGTCGGTCTTTTAGGAAGAAGAAACCCCAAGGGTTTGTTGGAGGTCGAAGGTCATTTAAAGTCATGAGAGGTAAAACTATGAAAACCTCGTAAACTAAACAGACAGTGGGCGGTACCTCCAAATCAGAGAGTTGTTATTCCCTGTCCAAATTGTGTCCGGTGTTTCGTGAACACCGAAAAGTTATGGCTGAATTTTTGTACCAAAAAGATAAAATTATAGGGAACAATATAAATATTTTCACTAGTATGATAACTGTCACAAATAATTCTAGTTTTAATAATCTCATATGAACACGTGTAAAGGATGCTCTGACTATTACAAGATTAGGAGTGCCATTCGTATAACGAGTTCGCAGACAGCATGTAGTTGATACCCTTTCAGAACACTTCAGTAAAAGTAGCACTCCCGAACTTTTAAGTACAATTTGAACAAACTTAATGCAAAAATTTCCTTTTTTTGTGAAAATGCTCAAGAAAAGGATAAAGTTTTCAAGTTAAGGGTGCAATTTATACAGTGATTTTGTCTCAGTTTTTGGAGTTTTTATTTCACTTAACCTTTGAAGCATATCTGCGAGTGCATAAGAAAGTAAATTCCAATCCCTTGCAAAATAATTACTTTGAAAAACTGAAAAGACATTACTGGGCACTAGCAAACTGACTCAATAAATTAATAGGGTTCATTTTAAGTTAGTTACATACCTTGCCGTTAGCAGACGCTCGAGGAAATTATCTAAAAACTCCTGGAAGCTTTTCAATCTACATTCGTGTTCCACTTGAGCACAATAGTCTTCTGACTGTAACTCACGTGTGAGTCCAGTTGACAGCACAAACACACATTCACAAGCAGGCTGTTTGTTGATTATGCTTAAGTCACGGTTTGTTAAATTCCCAAAATGTACCAAGAAGTTACTTTTTGGGAATTTAGCCAACCATGACTTAAGAATGAGCAGAAAGGACGCTAGCC
>WURT03001503.1:0-17016 GCA_009936505.3 Holothuria glaberrima
ATTTCTGTGTCCAGGTGTGTCAGCAACATGTGTCGACACATGTGTCCTGAAATGTTGAAAGTGTACACAGGCCTTTACTTCCATCCCGTTACAGGTGAATATTTTGTGGTTACCATAGCAAAGGTGGGAAGAGAGAATACTTTTTTTTCATTTCATGAAAGTTCATTTGTCATTGGTTTATGTTAGGAAACAATAGCAGCCATGACTCCCATCAGTAAGGAATCCCACGAGAGAAATCACATCACTTTCCATCCCGTCGCATATACCGGGCTTTTGGAATTGACCCTTTTAGTAGTTTGGCCAGTTGACATTTTTAATCGGCATTTGTTACCTCAGTATCCTCGTTCACGTCAATGTGAGATTTAAAATGGACTTTTGCGCAAGTGAGGGAATGTTTTCAGAGGAAATGTAATAGTATTTTTTACTAGCTACGTGATAGCGGCCTAGATAAAAGTTACACATGTACGTCAAGCTTAACCCCCATAGCACAATGCAGACTGTCTGACTATCATTGAATATCGGTCACGGTTGTAACAATGGATGTTTACCTGATAGCACAATCTTTTTGTCTGTGTAAGTAAGATCGCTTTGTCCCTCATCCGAGACAAACTGATTATTTTTCTCGTTTTGCCAACGTGGGAGACGTTTCAGAGTAACCAAGAACGTAAAGAAACATTTGAACATGGCGACATTTAGGCCCCAACCGGATTGCCTTCCAACATTCGATAATCTTATGGGTGAAAACTGCTTACACTTTCTGCAGAATCCATTTCTTTGAAATAGCAATGAACTTCACAACTACTAGTGAGGGGTGACGATTCAACAAGAATTATACTAATACTTTTTACTTTCGCTTAGGAAGAAATTTTACATTCCATGTCAAATATGCTAGAAAATAACACACTTTCATAATTCGGTAGACAATAAAAGTTGAGATGACGTCATGAGTGACGAACACAACGACCTCACACTTTTTATTTATTGAGATAGGCTATAAATTATGCGTTCAGTGGGTGGATTCGCAGGTAAGGAATGTCTATCGCCATTAAAAGGAGTCCGTGTTCCCAAGAAAAGGATTTTGTGACATGGTTGCCATGGCGGTGCCAAGTATAGGGTGACTGGTGACGTTCCCTTGGTAAACGCTTGGCTACTCTTTGCCCTCGTATGGAAGAGTAGTTCGTACGTCTGACCTCAAACTGTCAAAAGAGAAATTCGACTACGGATTGACGAAAGTAATTTTCGCTAGTTTAGATTTACAGTGTGCATGCAGAATGGGGGTGGGGGGATTCTAACTAGTTTCTTAAGGTTATAAAGCTAAGAAAAAATGAGGGTGGTTTACTGCGCCGAGGTAAATACTAAGTTTGTAGTTAGTTACTTAGATGGGGTTTTACGCCTCAATTAATCTCTTGGTTTAATCTAGCGGAGCCCACTGCCTTTTTTCCAGTTGTGGGGTACTGGATTGTTTTCCCTTACTCCATTGCTTATGCGGAGCGTCACGCAAAATGGCAGTAGGTTCCATTTGTGAAGTCTTTGGTATGACTCGACCTGGGAATTGAACCCGGGCCTCCCGCGTGAAAGGCGGATGCTCTATCACCAGACCCAAACACGCGGTACTAAGTTTGTAATCTTCACTTGTCTGGAGTCACGGTGTACATGATATTTATTATGGTATGAAAATTTCCTGAATGTCACAGTTGAACAATTTCTTCAATATTTCAAGGAGGGGTCAAAATAGCATGGTGACAGGGAAATTACACATGACTGTGTGCAGACTTGATGGTGCGTTGATTTATTAAAGGAAGCCATCGGTTCCCTTAAACCTGACCTTGTACTCTCACTACAAGTCTCACCGTGTGAATCGTCAAATTAAAAATTCGTAAAAGGTGGTTAAGGCTGAATGAAACCTTTGTAATACTTGTCTTAAAGATCAATTTTCCCCTCCCCCAGGTAATTGCAAATTCTCCCAATTGAGATTACCACTAGTCACATTTCAAAAAAAAAAAAAAAAAAAAAAACATAGCATCGTACCGATTCGCACCTTCTAGACAACTTGAAAGCTAGCTTTCACTTAGTCGTTAATTGCCCAATACTGCATTCTGCTGCGTCACGGTTCACTTCTGAGTGGTTTCAATGGTACTTTAAACTGACATGACTTTGCAATTGGCGACACTATCACATTTCACTGATAAGCACAAATCATCATTGACTAATCTGGGACTGGATTCACTAACATGTGCGTACGTTCTTGCGTATGTCAAAGTACGACCTGCGTAAGAATTTTCTTAAGTGGTATTCACGAAAAAAACTTAGGTAGTTTGTAAAGAGGCTGCGTTATTGCAAAACATGCACATGAGCTAATCGTGTGTTCCGTAGAATCTTGCCTTCTCACAATTTGAGCCCATCACATTGACTGTTATTGTTAAAACGACGCGTGCGGTCTTCTGTGGCTACACGCACTGTCGTACGCTCTACGCAACAATGCATAACGCGTCCTTCTATGTGTTAGGCCCAATGATGTGCATGCTAACGTGCACAAGTGCGTGTTAGCGCCGAAGGCGCTAGATGCCTGACTTTGCCGTAAAACTTAGGGCCACACTGTATGAGCTGTAATACGGCAAACGTGTATCCTTTTGGTGACGTCACAATACAGTTTTCAATACGTGTGTTTGATATTGCTTTACTGTCTGTCCCGATGAGATAACGAAATTTAAGGCAAATGATCAGTTTACGCCGAAAAGATCGAAAGAAAACCTTTTGAATGCAAAACATTGAACTTATATGCCACATTTGCTCAAATAGTAAGCTAATTTTAAACTCACGGTGTTTGCTAAACATACCGTTGATAGTTTTTTCGAGGAATTGCTTGCCGTATTACAAGTGTCATGACGGCCCCCATGAAGGCTTCATCGGATGTCAAGAAGAAGGCAATGGCTGTATTACGTTGCGTCGTTAAAGTCAGGCATCTAGCGCCTTCGGCGCTAACACGCACTTGTGCGCGTTAGCATTCACATCATTGGTTAGGCCCTAATATTTTTTTTCTTTTTTTTTTCTTACGGCAACACTGAAGTTTGCGTAAAGTTGTGCAAATTATTTACAGACTTTTCTCTTTGTGAATACCGTCTAAGCAAGATACGCTCCGTAACAGTCTGACTTACGCAAATTTTTGTGCGTAAGTAGCCTTTGTGAATCCAGCCCCAGAATGGCTTTCACATTGTTAAGGAAGTTGGACTCATGTTTATGCCAATCAAAGTGAAATCACCATTTGGATGAAAACAGTTGAGCGCTTTGATTTACCAAGGAAGGCAAACAAGTTTTAACTACTTAAAAGAGCTGCACTTCCGACGCACCACACTACTTACAATGCTAACCCCATAGAGGTACAATACCGACTGCATGTCCAAGTGGTTAGAGCATCCGACTTGCAGCCGGAAGATCGAGGTTCGAATCCTGGCCGGGTCATACCGAAGACTTTAAAAATGGAACCTACTGCCATTTTGCTTGGTGCTCAGCATAAGCAATGGAGTAGGGAAAACACGCCAGTGAGCCACAACCTTGGAAAAAAGGCCGTGGCCGGCTCGACTAATTGGTTACAAACTGGGGGTAAAACTCCATCTAACTAACTAACTAACCCATAGAGGGACAATTCTAGTGAAAAATGATACATGCAGTGGCCCACGTCGGTTAGTAAATTGACAACCAGGATCGATCGATCGATCCTGTCTGGGTCATCCTCTTGAGGGGTATCATCTCGGGGAAAGAGTTTACCAAATCGTAGTAATCGTAGAGCCTACATTATAGCTTCATTACATAAACATCTTTTTTGGAGGGGGGGGGGGGAGTGCTGAGGCATGACTACCCTCCAATGCTGGTTTTCAGGCTTAACCCCTTGTACGCTACAGTGGACATGTTACATCAGGGAGTGGCCACTCTGCTGGCAATTCCCTGGTTATATCATGGAGTCACATGGTTGCTGTACGTGAGAATTCATGTTACACGATCAAGTATGACTTACGTCCGACCGAAAGATGAGTAAGCCACTAAACAAAACAAAATATCAAATTTTCAGCCAAGTCAAATATTGTGTTCCTAGAAAAACGAGAATGTTGAGAACAACAGAAGAAAACCATCAACACAGAAAAATAAAAGTCATCTGCTATTTTATTGCTGCTTTATCGACATTGTGGGTCAAGTGTTAAAATAAAAGAATGTGCATGGTGGTTAAGTAGCACGTTTATTCAGTATTGCGTTAACAGAGATTCCTTATGCACGGGTTTGAAACCAGCTTTCACCGCTTCGCTCAATATGGGGGAAAAATTGCCACCTACAAGTGAAAACAACTTTTTATAGCCCGGCCCTACGGGTGACTAAACAAGTGCTAATCCAAGACTATGTAACTGTCGTTTCTTCATTATTATTGGTGCTATATTGATAGTTACAGCATATGACGTTTCTAGTTGAAAAAAAAAAAAAAACTCTTTTCTATAACGACTTAAGGGGAAATTTAATTTACCCGTCTCTGTAAGCATAAGCGTGTGACTCTGTTATTGTTTCCCGATAAAGGGGGGGGGGTTAAAGTTGTTTCGGACAGCAGTCCTGGGGAGGGGTTCAAAGGGGTTTGAATATTTGGGATGTCTTTACATGCAATTTAGTGCAGTATATATTGGAAAATTACTGCAAATGTTTGAAATTTTTCAGAGAGGGAAAAAATAAGTGGTTTTTGTCCATAAGTGGATCAGGGGATACTTCCGCCCTCCAGTTTTGACGGGGTGGGGTAATTTAGCTCCCTGGCCCCGCTTCCTACGCCTATGTCTGTGACAGGCCCGTAGTCAGACAAGGTATTGAAGGGGGAGAAATGGCTTCCAGCGAGGCGGAAAATTTTTCAGGGGGCCCAAGTGTGTAAAAAGCCATAAAGTCAATGACAACTTGAAACTTTCTAGGGGAGAAAATTTTTTCAAGGGGCGAAGCCCCCGGTACCCCTCCCCCTTAGCTACAGGCTTGGTCTGTGACTTCTCTTTTTGGCCGCGACATACATGCACATTTATGAAAATCCGTTGAGTACCGGTATAGTACCCAGAAGTTTGGCATAGCCTACTGTAATCAACATTGCGAATGAAGTAAACTTAAAGGGGAACCTCTGGTATGGCCCGCTAGAGAAAGGAGAGTGGTATTGGGTGAGTGCGGTCTCTCATTAAGTACCATCCAGACGGGAAAGTAGAAAACACATTGTCACGAGAAAATTAAAAATGAGAAGTAGTTGTATGTAGTTATGTTATGTAGTTATATGGGATGAAGCAAAATGATATTAATGCATACATGATATTATGAGGCCTATCGAACAAACACTACGGAACACCTCTTGAACTGTCTGTTCAAAAAAGAACATAAGAAAATGGAATAACCTACAGCATGTACAGCAAGTTGTACTGAAGAATAATGGGAAACATTTAAATACGGCTGAAGGCCTTTTTGTTATAAATGGGTCGTCATTTGCAAAACAGATATGCTTGCAGTAAATGTCTATAAATGATGTTATACACATCCATGCATACTCAGTGAGAATTTTACTCAATGTGCATTAAAATGAAATCTCAACTAAGTATCTGGGATACACTGAATCATTAGGAGCCTAGGATACTTACAAACAATGGAACCACCAAGGGAGGGGGAATTTGGGTATTTCCCCCTGTCAAGACCTTTCTTTTCTCTCCCCGGTCCCAGCCCGCTTCTCTACAACGATATGCAGTGTTCATTAGCAGCAAAGACATATAAATTTGGTATTCCCTCAAAAATCTCTTTTGAAATCGTGGCGGCGTAGCTGTGTTCAAAAACTGTTTGTTCTAAGATGTAAATTTGTATCTTATGATCAATGGTTATTGGCCGGAAATTAAAATCATAGCGATAAGAGAGTTAGAACTTGCGTTTCAAGTCTTTAAATTACGAACATGCTGTTCTCGACTGGGGAGGGAGAGGGGTGAACGCTGTTTCGGACCGCCGTCTTGGAGAAGAGGTCTAAGGGAAGTGGGTGTCCACCTCCCCTTTGGAAATAAAATGCCACTTGCTGCAATATTACACTAAAGTTTAAGGAACATTTCCGCATTACTGACATTCTTTACAGAGGCAACAAATAAGGAGTTCTCGTCCTTCAAATGAAGGGGGGGCGGAAGCATACTTCTGCCTCAGTCGGAACCATACTTCCGCAGTCATTTTGACTGGGGCTTTGGCGCCTTCCCCTTCAGCCCTCTTTCTTCGCTTTTTAGATAAAGGATATCAGTGTTTGTTTTGCGTATTATATTTCTTTACGACTGAGTGATAAGATTTTTGCAATTTTTACATGTTAAACTTGCAAATTAATTATACACGGGGTGTATAGTTGTTGGCATGGAATATTTGGAATAATAAAGTCACACAAAAGAAAATGAAAGTGCAGTTGTCGTAACTCTCGTTACGTATCTATAGTTTGATTTCCTCAAGTGTATTTTCATAGTGGGTGCTACTCGAAGTACTCACACGTGTGATATGAAATACCAGAGCTGTGCCTGAGCCTAACCCGATACTGAGACAATTCTTATTCTAGCTAGTGTCCACAGCGCCAGGTCAATCTGAATCCTGCAAGTTGATAGTCATACCATGTAAATGTTTTTACCCCATTTACTAACTCCAATTAACCAAAAGAGGTATGCAGTTTTAGGAGTCAACTTTTAGTCTTTGTCATTTAGTTGATTGTGGGACCATAAATGAGGTAACGTATGCATTAACAACATTGTGGCCTTAAGATAATATTTAGGCACACTTCGGTTGTGGACTCGGCTCCACTCGGTTTGAAGTATCAGTCCATCTGTAGCCCAGTCAAGGCCAATTCCGATTCTAGGACCTCCCATTTTGGATCAATTTCGGGTCCGATGAAGAACAGACTCGAGTTCGGAATTGAGTCCGGGTCCGGAATTGGGCGAAACTAGGTAATAGTCCATGAAATATTCGGCATCTGAAATTAATAAGGTCCTCATGAATGCATCGTAGAATACTCCTATGTGAAATAGTATGTGGCGTGTAGTTCTGGCCCTATAAAGATACCACGTGATCGACATATATAAGTAAAGGTTTGGTGTCACCGAAAGTAGTACAACCATGTCACGGGATGTGTTTATGAATGTGCCAAGAATCATCATGAATAGGTCACATTAGGTAGGCCACTCATTCGTGTCTTACGGTTTCCTCATTCACGCCAAATAAAGTCATTATGGATGTCACTTATAGAGTATATATTCATACTTTCGTGTGACGTTTATTCCACATACGTGTCAACATGATATATTTACGAAACAAACTCCTCTCTCAGAACCGGTACCGGTGTAAAATAAATATCAGTTGAAAATTGAAATGGAATGTGTCAGTGATTTACAAGTTCCTGAGATCAAGTCTTTGATCTGAAATAAAGTTCTCGAACTCTTCCTGATAAGGTTTGTAAAAACATGTAAGCAAATGTCGAGTTTCATTTCTCATGATAATTTTAGTCTGATGTGTTGGTAACTTTTTCTTCCGGGAACATATTGCATGAATTTGTGCCGCCGGCAAGGGTTCTGAAAAAGAAAGTTTTGAAAGTTGGTTATAACACGATTAGAGATAATACTAGTTGGGAACATCCTTTTTTATCATTTTTGCGCTGTTAAGGGTTTAAAACGTTCGAGGGAGGAGGGGTTCAATGACCCATGAGCGCTTTACAAAATTTCACAAGTTGCCAGATAAAAAAACATCATCCATTTGGCCCGAAAATAGCAAATGTTCAGCCCTAACGGAAGTAACAACCCTTAAATCACGACTCGTAAACGTGTGTTAAATTTTAATATGCGACTAAACTATCTCACCCAGTTCAAGGAAATGATAAGCTCGTAAGATGACACTTTCACAGTCCTTCTCCCACCGAGTCAATCGGATGACAAAAATCTGGTCTTCAGGGAATACTTTGAACCACTGATGTAATAGCACTGCGTAAATTCCTAATGACACCCGCTGTGAAAGGGAAAAACTCGAAAGTTGAAGTTAAAGTTGACTTTCTGCATTCGAATTCCAACAATATGTGCACAAGAACAACAAAGTATTCCTCTCAAATAATCAAAAACTAAATATGCGAAAAATATGTTTAACATGTAGAAATGGATATAATAATGGATGTATAGGTGAACTATGAATACTGAAATAAGTAAAATGTTTCGAGTCTGGTCACTCTCTTATGATACAAAACATAATAAAACAAAAAGTGACAAGGGGAAAGAGTGACACACGGAAGTTTAACAAAAGAATTTTGCTAAATTGCAAGAATTCAAGATATTGCTGCTTATATAAAGGGAGATGGCAGTCCCCCCAAGTCCATTTTCAAAAGTTTGCCAAATCTTACAGATCTCCTCTTATATCTCTCACAAGTATTTTCATAATGTTCCTGTGTAAAATCATTGAATATTGAGGGTAAACCAGTGAGTTGTTCTGCATAAATTTAGGAACTAAGTAACGAAAATATTGTCACAAGATTCAAATGAGCCATTCCTGAACTAGTATACCGGGGTACACTACTTCAAATTGGGGGGACTGCAGTTTCCTTTTAAGAGAAAATCCAGTCGAGAGAGTGATTGGATCACATATTATAGCCATTTATGCTCACCAGAACATGACCTTAAGCAAAAAAAAAAAAAAAAAAAAAAAAAACAGGTTTGTGTCTGCACAAGAAGGAGCTTTACATTGTTATGGGAGGAGCTACAAATTCCTTAGCTGAGAAAGTTGGAACTGTCTTGGATAACGAGAATTGCCCTTTAAGCTACATTCTAAATATTTTCACAAAAGTGGCGTGTGCAGGATTTCGGAGGTGGGAGGGGGAACAACCTGTGATTCCTCCGACTGACATGGATGAGTGTCACAAGTACACCTAAGGTGCACCGCGAGCGCGAAGCACGAGTTCGCACGTGTGGGGTCCAGTGGTCCGCGCCATGCAGAGACCCTGGGGGAATCCAGGGGCAGAGCCCCAGTGGAGGTCCAGGGGCGAACCCCCTTGAGCTCCTGCAATATAAGGTGATAAGACCGCCCTTAAATTGGTTGTAGAGGCCTTACTGATCAGATTTTTTTTCGTTTCAGATCGATGTCAATGACGGAGAGTTCAGGTGACTCAGAAGTCAGCTAATGATTATCCGAAAACTACACACGAAATAAACCAGTCTTGATAATTTTATTTTGTCATGATTTAAGAGACAGTTTTCTCGTCATAGGTGAATGTAATAGTTAGGGTAAATTACAATTGTGTTACCTTCAGTACATTGCACAAGGACTATTTCGGGTGCATTAACCTGATAAATTACTCAAGGAAAACACATGGTGAAGGGTTAAGGCGGCGTTAGGGTTCAAAGAACTGCTGCGTCGACGCATGAGGCGGAGAAATTATTACCGCCAGTGGAGAAGAAGGTATTTCTCGTTGGAGTTTTCAGTGCTCAGTGTGTCTCTTCAACCTTTGCCTCTTCCCCTAATCCTTCAATCCGCTGACTCATAGATTTCCCCCACGGACTTCAGAGGTGGAGGACCTGTGCCTCCCCGCCCCTTTAAACATGCTACTGATACTCTATGTACAGGATATTCAACAAGCTGACAAGAGACGTTCGAGAAAAAAGTGGGCTGAGTGGAAGAGATAGCTACGTAGACCGATAACTTAAGAAGTACTGATTATTTGTCATGAGATACAAATTTTGCAACTGATGTCTTTGAAATCACCTCCCCCCCCCCAAAAAAAGAAAAAAACCCTGTTGAACTGCATGGGTATCCTTTTGTCCAATGGGAAGATAAGAAAGTGAAGGTTAAGCAGGCATCAGGCTTTTTTCTTGTATTAAGACCTTGTGACATTTACCAATAAAATCGTTCTCTAGTCTCCACTAAACATATAATTGGTCAATTTTGTTTTTTACCACACTACTGGCGAAGATGAATTTTTGTCATGTCTTTTCTGGAGAAAGTTAGAAACTTAAGGCAGAAAAACGTAAAGCAAGTACTCCAATACTTAGGATGAAGAAATGGGGAATGGGTGGGGTGGATGCATAATCTCTTTAATGTAAATGCATGCAAAATTTCCCAAACGGTATGAAAGCTATCCTTGTATAATGGCTCCGAAAAGTCAAGCAGTGTCCTTGTCTAAGTTAATGGAGAAAAGGAGGTAGGGGTAGGAAACCAGGGAGTGGCATACCCCTCCCCCTCAAATAAAAAAAAAACTCACCACAACGCATTCTTTTCTCCATCTGCGTTCAATGCCTATACACGCTAGCACATTTTGACGTTGACTAAGGCAATTATTAAACTCTTGGATGGCAAATTCGACTTTTTGATGAAAGTCTTCTGGTGATCGCTTTATTGATCCAAAATAATGGTAGTCTGATATTAACCTGTAAGGAAAATATGATAAGCCCCATATTCACATCCTTTTATACCTGTATACTTTGAACACAATTCGTTTGAAGGAAAACACGCAGTTTTCTTAACAGGACAGTTTTTACAACAGGATTTATCCGAGGAGAGCAGGGAGGGGAAGGGCAGCAAGTCGAAGCCCTGACAACGACGTCGGGTTGAAAGAATGCCTGAAAAGTAATAATTTCTGTTCGCCTTTGAGGCCGAAAGGTTTGGTTTTTAATTGAGAAAAATATATACTTTTGGGCTGTTATTGAAGTAACTTTGCCAAATGTAGGGTTTTTGCTGAAGAGAAATTCCAACGTTGTGTGTTATTATCGAAGAATTTGCAGGGCTTTGAGACTGAAAAGACTTAAGCTGTTGCCATGGGAAGACTGGTAGTTTCGTGGATTACATACTCGTATTTATGATCATACCGCCGTGTAAGGTGCCCTGAAGAAATTGGAATTCTTTTTAGGCTCGACAGGAAGGCACTCTTCCCCGACTCAGGGGGGGGTGACCCCTCTTCCCCTGCGTGGCGCCACCCTCGGATGGAACTTGAGTTGAATCCATCAGGAACTATCCCCGTCAAAAAAAAAAAAAATCTAAAATTTTCTGTTTTGCTGTGCGTATCCTACTCTAAAGAGGTAACTAAAACACCAACCATGATTACCCGATTTTAATGAGTTAAAAAGGTTGTAATGTGTTCAAGGATGGGTGGGAAGGGTATTGTGATAGCAGGGAGTTGTTGCAACACCCTGGTAAGGTGGAGTTAGAAGAGGAATTCAGTCACCTTGGCGGATGAAATGTTTACTGATCGCCGTCCTGGGGGTCTAAGGGGAGGGGGCGTCCCCTCTTACCGAGGGTGGGCTAGATGCAAAACGGTGCTACATTTGATGCTAGATTTGAATTGAATATACCTCCAGGAATTCCTATTTAATAGTAATGATTTAAATTTTTCATCTGAAATCTTCCTTAGAATTTTTTTCCATCCTCCAAGCCTACTCCCCTGAGTCGCGTAATGCTCGCAGCGTCTTTAATTTGTCAAAAGGGCTTAAATTTATACATAATATATATGAATCAGAAATGTCTTGCGGTAAGGGAGCGCTTTGCGCTATACACAGGGATCAAGGGGCCTACGTTGAATACATACCTTGTTTGCCTTCCTGGGCTTTACCTCCTTTTCCCCACCCCTTCATGGTCTCCAGGGGCGCTACCAATGCCACTCTCTCTACCCTCTTCTTCCTCCCTTTTTTTCTCTTTTTTTTCTCTTTTTTCTTCTTCCTTTTCCCCCCTCATGGGGGGGGGGGAGGGTGCAACGGCTCCCATAGCCCCTGGCTACGCTACTGCCGTCTTGTATAATCTATGGACCCTCAAGGCATATACTCACATAATTAAAGTCTGATCGTATCCTTAACACCCAATTTTTTTCCTTACATCAGGAATGTGGTTAATGATAGCAACATACTCACTAGCTACACTAAAAATTAAATTTGAGCTGAAAAGGTATACCTAACCTTGAATTTTTGCTTTTAAGTCCGAGATAGCTTTTACCACACGAAACATTAATTCCCCCACTTCAAGGCCTGAACTCAAGGTTCAAATGTTTTTCATCTCTTCGGAATTGTACCCATTCGTCAGGTTTTTCACGGGAATGGGAAGAGCTGGCAGGTCCCATTGCTTATTTACAACAGGGATTTGCAGCTCCCTTTTTACAGGTAAACTATATTGCATTTTTGGGGAAACCTTGTGACATATTAATTTCAAAATCTCGGGCGAAATTGTAACCTCCAATGGAGGTACCGTTATTCTCTAACACTTGGGCCGACTTGAGAGTGCCTTTAAATGCTTAGCATCACTTGAGCAGTGATTGTCACTCTTAATTAAAGCTACTTATGACTCTCTCATATAAAGTTAGAGTTATTGCTTCAACTGTTAAGTTTGTAAAAACTGCTATACCCAGATATCATAGAAATTATAGAAACACTGATCAGCTTTTGAGTAATTTAAAATAATACTAAGAAGCAGGTAGTGTACACTAAATAAGTATGGATCATACCTCGTACAGGAGAGGTTTAGATTGGTCATCCTCGACTGGCTAAATTAACAGGCCAATAATAGGGACGTATAAATAACAAGTATGGGGGGGGGGGGCTGAGCCGTTCCTTTGGCTACCAGCCTTTACACAGCTTTCATAAATTTTCACGGTGGCGGATGAAAAATTAGTAACTCCTCAATTACTGCAAAACATGAAAGTTACAAAAGGTTGAGCTAAACTGATCAAACAATACTCTTAGTTTTCTGCGGTGGAATATTCCGAGAACTTACCGTATCTGAGACACTTAACTTGGAAAGGTGATAACCTCTACACTTAAGGTGCTACGTTAACACATATAATACATGAACATTAACGACCTAAATGACTTCCTTTTTACTTTCAATTCGTGCTGCAAATACTAATTCAGTCTAATTGCAGTAGCAATCCTGTATTTTTAAACAGTGACTCGAGTTCCTTTATTAAAAGGAGTTTTCGTAGTAGCGCAATGCAGGAATTTTTAAAATGTGGCAAACGTCAATAACTTTCATGAAACAAACAGCGGTTACCACAACGTAGGGATGGTGGTTCCAAAACGATAAATCAAAGATTGCTAAGACTCGGTAACAGTTTAGTCATTCTTAGAAACGGCAGAGGGCGTTACAGTACCAGCTGGATCACAAAATTATTCCTTATGCCACAAACATTAACACTTGAGTTATGAGGGAACTGAACCAACATTTTTAGACAAATTTTATTTATTTCGGTCATTATTTAACCCAATAATTTTGGCCAGTACCCTCCTGATCCAATTTTGGGTCAAGTTGACCCAAATGTTGTTACGGTGTATCTTCATTAATAAATTATATCTTCCTTTTCAGATCTCGGTTTGTATGTGCGAAGAGCGTTTACAACAGTTTCCATGTTACTTATACTTAGTGTCACATATTGTATCGTACTTATGCCAAGTAAATGTTGCATATACTAGTGAAACATAGATAATAGAGGGCGGACAGACAATGAGCGAAATAAAGTAGGATTTTCTTTTTGACTGATGCATGAAACGAGCCCACAATAGCCTACTTACAGCAGGCTACATAGTTTGTGGAACTCAGTACATCTGTGTTTGAGGCTAACCACAACAGGATTTTAAACGTTACTGGATTAATATTTTGTTCTGTTCCTTGGAAATGGAGCACTTGAAAATGCAAATACGAGTCCAGAAAGATCAAAACCACAAGTTTATTACCTTTCTATAGGATCACGTAAGATGATAAAAAACTTGGCTTGTGGTTGAATGGCACGTATGACGTCAGGCAATCCGTAGCCAACACCATCTTTTAGAAACTGCACGTCAAAGAGACTCCACATAGAAGCGACCGTCCCTTCACCTGTTAACAATGACAGTTCTTCGAAGAATGAGGTTATTGACCCAAGAAATAGTCTTATATTCTAAAGAAAGGGGTTACTGCTTAAATTGTGCCCATCACTTTTGGTATAACGTTAGGGATGCAGTTAATTTACATGCAGATGCAGAGCCATAGGAGCGACACTGTCCTTTCCAAGGAGTTAACGGGCCATAAAGTTCTGCATAATATCTGCCAAGTTTCTCTTGAGAGCAAATGTGTACCAGGCGGAGCATGCACAACCCCTATTATTTTATTTTGTGGCGGAAAACAGTCTGTGTTCTTTGGGGGGGGGGGAGTGGGAAACAATATCCTTCGAGCAAACTTTTGATTAAAAATACAGGCAAAAGTCTACCCCTCACCTCCCAACTGAAAGACGTTCCACATACAATCCAAGGGACCACATTTTCATTTACAGGGGAGGGTGAGCGACTTTGCCAGAAGGTTTAAGCAAGCTTACCACAATCACAATTTTTGCCCAATAACATCAATTTTTCTGTCCGAACGGGGAGGCGAGATCTGCAGGTACCCGGTCCCTGTTTCATACTATTAGCCTATAAGGTCCCGTACGCTTATGTTTGAGAGCACATCATCGTGTTAAGATCTTTCACATAAGAACCAAATATTAGTAGCAGCAACAACAGAAGCAATGTCACCAGGGCTGTAACATCCGAGTCCGGACTCGGACTCCGACGAGAGTCCGATTTTCGCCGGACTCGGAATTGACCCGGAATGGGCTCAGCTGGACTCGAACTCGGAGCAGATTCCAGTCGAATCCACAAAGTTTCATTGATGTGCTAAGGCAAAATTATTTTTGTGCACAATTGAACAAGTAAATGGTCACACACAGTCAACTAAATTACAGGGTCGGGAAGAACCTATGAAATTGACTCCTGAAAAATGCCCACTTTCGTCATACGTGTAATTGTAACCAACAAAAAGCCTTTGTATATATGAGACACTACATTGTCAAATGACCGGACTCGGAATTGGCCCGGAATTGGAAAACCTGGAATCGGAATTGGCTCGGAATCGGAGGGTACTGGACTTGGAATTGACCCGGAATGGTGTCCACTGGAATCGGAATTGGCCTCGAATTGGGTTAGGTGGTCTCGGTTACAGCTAGCCCTGCAAATTGTGATAATTTACAGCAACAACAGGCAGTACAACTACAAGCAACTTGCAGCAACAACACGAACAGCAACAGTAGTAACAACGGCGACGAAAAGCATCAGGAACAACGGTACAAACCACTTCCAGTAAATCGCTATAAGTATGATAAGTATTGCAAACGTATGTCATTGACTTGGGTGACGTACCTGTAATGTCGGAAGATGAGTTGCCTCTTCCAGACTGTAGCATCAATCGGAAATTTTCAAAATATTCCATGTAGATTCCGAGATCATGTGTCTTTCGAACTGTAAAGAGTAAATATATCAACTTATGTCGGTTATACATTCGACTTGGTTCATTTTGACCAAAACATAGTTAGGCTTGAACCGAAACTAAAGTATGATTTGCACCGATTTCGGTCAAATGCCCATTTGATCAGTTTCCGGTTGAACCGGGCAGTAGAAATGGAAGTTAACTCGAATGGTGGAAAAACGATATCTATATCGGCCTATCTGTGATAAATAGATAATTCATTAATTGATCTCTTTCATAGCAAAACTGATATTATAATTGTTTTTCCTCATTCTTTTACCGTGGTAAAGTTGCAAATTCGTCAGTGACTCTTTCGATTTTGTTTTCTCGATTACCGCAGGAAAACGAGGGCGGCATTTATATTTCAACTTCGTCAGTGAACTCTTTCGATTTTGTTTTCTCGATACCGCAGAAAAACGAGGGCGGCATTTATATTTAATTAATCTCACTTGAACGATTTTTGCCCTTTATCGGTACAGGTAGTACCGCATTGTTGCCTTAACCTGGATCAGAACTTCTCTAAGCGAGAGCAGCGAGGCCCTAGAAGTGAGGCATCACTTGAGGGTCCAACTGGACATTTTGAAGGCCACATGATCTTTTGTGTAATCTAAGGCATTTCTTCACAATTTTAATCTATTAGAATGGCAGCTTTTACCATGCATTTTCTAGCCTGATTTCACTACTAAATCAGCTATATTGCAAGCTTTGGAATCAAACGTATGCCAGCTTGTTTTCGTTAGGGTTAGTTAGTTAGATGAGGTTTTACGGCTCAGTTTCTAACCTAACGGCTTAAGTCGGGTCGGCCACGGCCTTTTTTCCAGTTGTGGCTCACTGGCTTGTTTTCCCTACTCCATTGCTTATGCTGAGCACCAAACACAATGGCAGTAGGTTCCATTTTTTTCGTTAGGGTCATAGCATAATAGCTCCGTGGTTATAGTGAAGGAGACATTGCCCTCTGAGGACATTTCCGTCCAATTTCACTTTCAAAAGTGGAGGGATATGTCCGTCCTCCCCCAACTTTGTGAGACCAGAAAAGACTAGAACACAAACGACCATCTTACTGTAATGGAGTTTAGTCCAGAATCCGGGTTCTTTCCACTTTGGCGGGGTAACAGATGGGTGAGCGGTGAGTTTATCAAACAGATCCGAACTTCCACATTTCGGCATTCCGATGACATAGAAGAATGGTAAACAGTAGAGGTCGTTTCCTTTCACAAACCAGCAGGGGTTTTTATATTCCTTTATAAAATTATATGGAGCTTCCTTAAATATCTGTGAAAGGGATGTAGATATTGTTACGTATCAGAAGTGACATCATTCAAGATTGTGGGGTCTCCCCATGAGGCCCACAGTTATTATGCGTAGGAAGTCAGAATTCGGGAGTCGCCGGAATGAAGTTATGGTCGGATACTTGGGTTTTCTTCAAGGTCGTGTGACACAAAAATAACATAATTAGATATTCAATGTAAAAAGCATTAAATATCTAGGAAATAGCCGCAATTTCCATTAAAATCCATCATATATTGACCATTTTACAGGGTAATTTCTATTTCACACTTGTATCATGAAAAAACATGAGCTAAATATGCAAATATGTGACATCATGAGATGGACATACCATACTTTTATGGCTCATGTTAGCCTTTGTTTTTTTTTTCTTAACCTTAATTTCAAGGACACTGGTAGCATTGTTGTCCCCTGAGGGGTTTATTATGAAAGTTAAAATTCTTTCCTTCAGAA
>WURT03001514.1:0-17015 GCA_009936505.3 Holothuria glaberrima
GAACCAGCCATCTGCGAGGGTTAATCCCTATTCAGAAACATGTGTCAGTCAGTCTGGTTGTTAAGGGAGGTTATTGTCCAAGTCTGTGAGGTCACTGCCAGGCCTTCTCATTAACTGGGCATGACGTCAGAGTCGTGGTAACTCAGGTGTGAGACAGGGAGGAAGGTGAACAATAGGCTAGGAAGCAAACGGAGTTGAAACGGCGTTGGAATTTCCCAACAGTCCCTTACTTAACATCAGACAAAGAGGCTACTAGGAATCAAAGGTGACCATTGTTTTAAGTGGTCAACTAAGTCCTTTGTTTGGACAGGAAATGTCTTGCGTTGTGTATACAGGGAGCTGCCTGGGAGGTTTAAGGACACTTCTCAAGTAGTCAGACTTTAGCCTTCAAGCAGTTTACATCACATCATCCATCTATATCAAGTCTTTAATTGCTTTAATGTATTTATCATCTGACATCTGAAGAAATAAATTATGGAAGCTGGAAATCTACTCATTTTGTTATCTCATCGCTCCATGAGGAGGATGAGATGTTGTAGTTACTTTGCCTGTTGGGCTATATATGGCAATGCCGGGGCAACCATTGCCATGGTAACAGTTAATATTCCCAAGTTACTAGTCTAAGAGGCTAACCCATGGTGGGGTACCCCAGGGTGACCAGAAGTCCATAACTGAAGGAGGGGTCAAAACGTGTCCGTGTGTGTGTGTGTTAATGGGTGAATGTGTGTGTGTGCATGCCCTCACAATCATGTCCTTAGCGGGTACCGAGGCAGGTGGCTCGAGCTCCGCTCTCGCATGTCTTTCCTAGCTCATACGCGGCTCGAAACTGGAGTAGCTACCCGAAAATTCAGCCACTGCAATGAGAAGTCACGTGCGGCTGCACGTGCCGGCCTTGCAGCGCAGCCCGCCCTCAAGCACGTAGCAAACCTCGCCTACTTTGCGGGCAGCTTCACTGCTTTGCAATTCCCTTGTACTCCCTACCGGGTCCTTTCCTAGTACCCTGTAAGGCATTGAATGTGCGTATGCGTGTGTGTGTGCGTGTGTCCAATTTTGTTTTGTTAGTATCTCTGAAACGGTGAAGCCGATTTTTTTCAAACTTGGTGGGAAGGTGCCCTAGGTGGAACCCTGGTGGAGCACTGACTTCCGGAAGTAAAGGTCAAAGGTCAGAGGTCAAAGGTCAAATTTAGTGAAAATCACTTTTTACAATGACTGCAAGAAACGCCCCTTTGACATGAAACTTCACACATATAATAAACGTGTCTAGTACTACCAAAATATGTGGTTGCCATGGCAACCAATGTCAAAGGTCACGTGATTATACATATTAAAGTGAAAATTTGTACCTTGCAGGGATGTGAGTGGGGGCTCAAAATAAGAGGAAGATTACTGATTGCAGCATAGCAACAAGCAGGGGTCCAGCAGGACGCAGTCTATCTGCCGCCTCCTGGAGGAGGGGGGAATAAGGGGGAAGCACCCTTTTTAAATTAGAAATCCAAAGCAAAAATGTAATCCTTACCTACTTGTGTGTGGGCTAAACTCAGTCTAACATAATGTTAGGCTGTGCTAGTTCGGCCTAGCCTAGGCTATATGTAACTAACGTTATGCCTTGGCTTGGCTAGGCATACACGTGTAACCACACGGATGTGGCAACAACTGCAATGGAGTATTACCGCCAGCCAATAACTGAATCCTATGTGGAAGTAAGGCGTTTGAATTCCACATCATAAAGACTGTCATGTGACCAGTACTGATGACATAACCAGCCAAGGTCTAGGCTAACCTATCGTTAGGACTAGCCTAACGTGACATGATCTTTTCTTCACAAAATGACACAGAGAAGCCAGGTTTAACATTAGTATATTAGGCAGGTAGAGTCCAATTTTTTTATCCTGGCATACCTGGTCAAACCAATCTCATCCTCAAGGGTCATCACTAACCAACGGAGCTGTCCAATCCGACGCTGGAGCTTTTCCATGTTCATCGAAACTACGATCTCTTGTCATCAAGGACTAAACTCGACTTGACCCAACTAGCAGATGAAAAAGCTGGATCACGAGCGCGCGGGCATACATTCATTACAAAATGATCACGCGTACGTCGTATGCATGTATGTTCAATCGACTTCGTACAAGCCAGAGAGGTAGCCTATTATTTCAATTACCAGATTACGTGCGTACATAGACCAACATACGAACAGAAACGGACAGGAAGCCAGAAACAAATGCAGCCCGGGAGTAATACATGGGATGAGGCAAAGTTTTTAGGTATGTGTACGAATCCAGAAACGCGAGAACTTGTAAGCAGAACGATTCAGTCATAACTAAACAAATAACGGCCACAGTTGAAAAATAAAAAGGAAAACTACGGAAAATGCAAATCCGCGGCATTAGAAAAATTAAAAATGCGACGCACTGATTGAAAAAGCGGAAATGCGGAACTCACACATCCCTGACCTTGAACTCCTTGTGGGCTGGATCGATTCTTTTCAAAATTGGTGGGAAGGTTCCCCAGTATAGACACTTGTCTAAATGACCTTCGGATGTAAAGGTCAAAGGTCAGAGGTCAAAGGTCAAATTTTGTGAAAAATCACATTTTTTAGTATTTTTACCATAATTCCAAAAGGAAACATCCCACTAACATAAAACTATATACATATAATACAGACGTCTAGTACTACCAAAATATATGGTTTCCATGGCAACCAAGGTCAAAGGTCATGTGACAGAAGGTCAAATGTTCATTACTTTATCTTACGAATTGCTACTAAACAGCTGGACCGATTCTCTTCAAACTTGGTGGGGAGGTACCTCAGTGTGTTAACTATTGTCCCCCAGACCCTCTGAAGTAAAGGTCAAAGGTTAGAGGTCAAAGGTCAAGTTTTGTGAAAAATCACATTTTTTAGTAATTTTCAGTATAATTTTCTTGAAACTATATGGGAAGGTACCCCAGGATGGAAAATTGTTTCTTGCAAACCCCGGAAGAAGAGGTCAAAGGTCAGAGGTCAAAGGTCAAATTATGCAGCAATTATTTTCTGGCTACAGTTCCAAAAGAAAACATTGCACTGATAGGAAACTTTTAATGTATATTAGGAACGACAAGTTTTACCATAATATTTTGTTATCACTCATGGCAACCGATATTGAAGATCACACAACACAGACTCAAAGGTTTAAAAATGGTATCAGTTGGCCAACCAGATTTGTACAAACTTGGTAAAGTGGTGTCCCAAAGTGGGAAATTTAGCATTGTAGAACCTAGTAGTAAAGGTCAACGGTGCTGAAATGTTTTTCCATATGAATGATGTTCATTAGTGATGTAAGTCGATATATATTTGTTTAGAACTGTTACTTAAGATATTACAGGCAAGATATTAAACTTCTATATCGACATTGCTAGGGAAAGTGACTCCTCACGGAGACCCAAATATCAGGGCGGAAGTCTCAATTTGACACGCACTTCATTGTAGTTAGCGATAGCCACACGCGTAAATTAGACAAAGAACGCATTAATCAATTATGCAGAACTTTTCAAGAAAAGCATGGTGAGCCTGCGCATGATATACACAGAATACATTTATCTCTAGCTCTGTGTATGATTTAACTTGACGCACGCTGTACTGCGTGTTTAAAACCGAGGCTGCAAGAATTGCTTCAACGTCACAGTAGTAAGCACAGAAGAAATCAACGCATCTTTAGGAGTGGTCCAGCATATAGAGACCTTGCACGTGTGCAAAAGTCAACTAACACAACCACCTTCAAAAGTCAACTAACACAACCACCTTCTGGAGGACAAACAACACACGCGGCCATTAGGTCATGAAGTAAAGCAATGGCGCTCTGTCCTCCGAACAACTAGTGCTTCAGCTGAATTTGACCTTTTGACCTTTGGTGCAAGCTCCCTATATTTAGTGAATGGCATGGGCTGTACTGTGAATACCGTCTTGATACACAATGACTGCTTTACATTGTTGATAGCAACATAAATGACAGTGTAGACGCGCTTGTTACTAGTACTGGCTGTCCATTCCAATGATGTCCATACTAACGCGCAAGCTTTCACACCATATTATGTGCACAGATTTCCTGCATAGTGCACTGAGAATGTCCTTTTTGCACAACAACAAAAGGGCACAGGTAGGGAAAACAATGCGCGAAGAAACCTCCAATGCGGTCACACTGGTGATCGCACGTCTCTGGTTTTGAAGGGCAAGAGCGCATCTCTTTGGATTTGAAGAGTACGCATCCATTGTGTCACAGTAGTATCTATGGTTAAGCCGTGCACCCGTACTGTAAATACGCTTACTTACTGTGAGTTTTGCCCTTCAGTTCCTGGCAATCCCTCGCGCGGGAAACCATCCTTGAGGTTCTCCACTGACGTCGCCAACAGCGTCAGCCATACTGGGACGCCAAACATATCGCCCGCAACATGTACAAATGAATTGGTCGCGCGGCCCATAACCAGATAACATAGGTCTCATAGAACCGAGTAGTAAACGTCAATAGTTTTACCATAAGTATGGTGTTCATTGGGGATTAAAGTTGATGTTTGTTAAGTATTGTTACTAAAGATACTGCAAGCAAAGATATTTAACTTCTCCCGACATTGTTACGGAAAGTGACTCCTCATGGAGACGCAAATATCGGGCATGGCTGAAGTGTGCTTTGCGTCGTTCTGTTCAGCGATATGCGTACGAAACTAAGAACATATTTATTAATCAAATTCAAAATTACAAGACTAGCTTGATGTGCCTGCGGGTAGTATATTCATGCAAGAATACATTTCTTTGTGCATTTATCTTAAATATAATTGACCTGTGCTACTTCAAATTACCCACTTTTATATGCGCGTTTAATTTCTCACAATGGAAAAGAACTAGCATATTCGTTTTCCGAGCATTTTTTGCCTTTTGACTTTTAGAGACCCCAGATGATGATCTTGTAAATTCTTGAAAAATTTTGCTTTTTGGCCTGTGGTGACCAGCGTTCGAAATAGCCGATATCGCATCGCAAAATGCGACACACTTTCTTACACATGCAATGTACTTCTCGAAATGCATAGCGAAAGAATGCTATGCCCTGTTTTGCCAAATATTAAAAAAAAAATACAGTAGAATGAAAAATTGCTACACCAAAATGAAAAATTGCTGTACAGAATCATTATTGCGTAGCACTTTTTGCTACCCAAAAATATTACAATAATTCGAACACTGGTGGTGACCTCAGGTAAAGATCTTAAAAACTCTTAGGAAATTTTCCTTTTTGACATCTAGCTACCCCAGATAAAGATCTTTGCTTTCAGCCTTTAACCCCTCGTGACCCCAGGTGACCTTTGACCTCCACCAAAAACCAATAGGGTGCTTAATATCTGAATACTAACCAGAAAGCCCAAAGGCTTAGTGATTCCTTGCCGAAAGGGGGATGTTCATCCCTAAAATTTACACTTCTTGACTACATAATTTTTTAGGATGCGTTCACAATTTGACTCCTGCTGACTTCACATGACCTTTGAACCCCACCAAAACTTCAATAACAAAAATAATTGAATAAAAGAACATGTATTAGTATATTAGAAGAGATTTGTCTGTGCCTCCCTCCCATGTAATGTCATGTTTAGTTTTTGAACTCTGCTGACCTCAAATGACTTGTGACCTCCACCAAAAACAAAAAGGTTCCTCCTCTCAACAGGAAAAATCTATAAACAAAGTATATATAGCTTCTCTCCTTCCCACCTCCATGTATAATGTTAATAAAAATTTTAGTTTTTTACCTCTAGTGACCTAAAATGACCTTTGACCTTCACCAAAAATGATAGGGTTCTTCTTCTCAACATGACAAATCTATCTGGCCTACCACATTAAAAAGTATCTATCATTCCTATCTTGAGATATTGTGATTACAAGCTATTTACAAGGGTTTTCCATCTTTTGACCTCTGCTGACCTCAAATGACCTTTGACCTCCACAGAAATGATAGGGTTCTCCCTCTCAACATGGCAAATTTATACCAAATATGAAGCATCTGTCATTGCTATCTTAAGATATCATGATCACAAGCCATTCAAAAGGTTTTCCTAGATTAACCTCTGGTGACCTCAATGATCTTTGACCTCCACCAAAGACAATAGGATTCTTCTTCTCAACATGACAACTCTACATCCTAAATATGAAAAGTGTCAGTCATTCCTACCTCGAGATATCTCTATTACAAGGTTTTTGGCCTTTGACCTCTGGTAACCTCAAATGACCTTTGACCTCCACCAAAAACAATAGGGTTCTTCCTCTGAACATGTCAAATCTATATACCAAATATGAAAAGTGTCAGTCATTCCTATCTTGAGATATCATGATTACAAGGTTTTGATGTCTGACCTCTGGTGACCTCAAATGACCTTTGACCTCCATCAAAAACAATAGGGTTCTTCCTTTTGCCATGACAAATCTATACACCCAAATATGTAAAGTGTCAGTCATTCCTACCTTGAGATATTGCAATTTCAAGGTTTTTGGTGTCTGACTTTGGTGACCTCAAATGATCTTTGACCTTCACCAAAAACAGTAGGGTTCTCCCTCTCAATAAGTCAAATCTATATACCAAATATGACAAGTGTCAGTCATTCATATCTTGAGATATCGCTATTTCAAGTTTTATGATGTCTTGACCTCTGGTGACCTCAAATGACCTTTGACCTTCACTAAAAACAATAGGGTTCTCCCTCTCAACATGTCAAATCTATACACCAAATATGAAAAGTGTCAGTCATTCTTATCTTGAGATGTGATTATAAGATTTTCGGTCTTTGACCACTGTTGACCTCAAATGACGTTTGACCTCCACCAAAAACAATAGGGTTCTTCCTCTCAACATGACAAATCCATACACCAAATATGAAAAATGTTTTTCATTCCTATCTTGAGATATCGCAATTACAAGGAGCGTCAAAAACATACACACAACCATACACACATACATACACACACACCACATCACCATCGCATAGATTCCTTGCCTACCTTCAGCAAAGAATCAAATATGGAACTTAGCAAAGCTTCCTACATCAACATATGATGGTAACAAGGTTTTCAGAGTTTGACCCTGGTGACCCCAGATGACCTTTGACCTCAACCAAAAACAATTAGGATTCTCCCTCTTATCATAACACATCTACATACTAGGTGTGAACTTCATCCAAGCTTCCCACCTTGAGATATTTTGTTAACAGATTTACGGAATTTGACCTCCAGTGACCAAAGATGACCTATGACCTCCACCAAAACAACAGTGTTCTTCCTCATACCATTAAACATCTACCTACTAATTATGAAATCAATCCAAGCTTCCTGCTTCAAGATATTGTGTTAACAAGGTTTTCAGAGTTTGACACCCAGTGAACCCAGATGGCCTTTGATCCATGCCAAAAACAATAGGGTCATTTTTCTTACCATAATGCATCTACAAACTAAGTATGAAATCAATCCAAGCTTTGTAACTTGAGATATCATGCTAACAAGGTTTTCAAAGTTTGACCCCTGGTGACCCCAGATGACCTCTGACCCCCACCAAAAACAATAGGGTTCTTCCTCTTACTATAATGCATCTACATACTTTGTATGAAATCAATCCAAGCTTCCTAACTTGAGATATTATGTTAACAAGGTTTTCAGAGTTTGACCCCTGGTGACCGCAGATGACCTTTGACCCCTGCCAAAAATACTAGGGTTCTTTCTCTTACCATAACGCATCTGCATACTTAGTATGAAATCAATCCAACCTTCCTACCTAGAGATATCATGTTAACAAAGTTTTCAGAGTTTGACTGTCTGTGACCCCTGATGACCTTTGACCCCCGCCAAAAACAACAGTTCTGCATCTTACCATAAAGCATCTACATACTTTGTATGAAATCAATCCAAGCTTCCTAACTTGAGATATCATGTTAACAAGGTTTTCAGATTTTGACCCCTGGTGACTGCAGATGACCTTTGACCCCTGCCAAAAATACTAGGGTTCTTCCTCTTACCATAACTCATCTACATACTTAATATGAAATCAATTCAAGCTTCCTAACTAGAGATATAGTGTTAACAAGGTTTTCAGAGCTTGACCCCCTGTGACCCCAGATGACCTCTGACCCCTGCCAAAAGGGTGAGGGTTCTTTCTCTCAATATGGGGCATGTATGTACCATGTTTGAGAACTGTCAGAGTTTCCCTTCTTGAGATATTGTGTTAACGATCAAAGTGTCACATACACACACACATACACATACACGCCTTCATGAATGCATAGGTTTTACTTATCATCCAAACCAATAATACTTAAGATGTGTTTTCCACTGTCAAACTGGCAAGGCTGTTGCCATTTACAAGTATTATTCTTTCTGTTTTCCCTTCTCTTTTCTCTTCTTTCTTTTGAAACAAACATGGACTGTACACACATCAACACATACCCCTGCATGACTGCAAAGGGTTTCAAATTCCTCTTACCTGATGTGCCCTAACAATAAGACTAAGATCATTTTGCTTCAGAAAATGTCTAATGACATCACCACCAAACGTGTAGGACACTCCTCTATCATTCTCACCCCAACCAGTTATATCCTGTGGATGAGAATGAACAAGTTGAAGTACTCACAGCACTTATTTAAATGATCTTCCCTTCATGTCAGTATGCCAATTGACAAATGCCCAACATGTTTAGTAACAGATGCATATAGACTTGCAATGGTGGCACTTTCATTCTACTACAAGGCCCACAACCTCATACACAAGTGGTATCTTAATACTCAAGTAATGTTAGTAATTGAAAATGAAACCTACCTCATCAGGATCTGACCAAAGCAAGTCACACACAAGTCCATGGTCAGGTATATCTAGAGGTCTATTGATATGACGTAGTTGGTCTATAGATGACAGATCTGGTGACAGACCACCATGCATGCAAAGAATGGTACCTTCTACCACTGCAGCTGCACAAAGAGAGATGAAAAATAATGGAATACCAAAATGTTGTGTGCCATGACTAGAATGAAACATGTGCAACAGCTGTAAACACGCAATACATGAAATGTTTAACCAGCTGAATGCAAGGTTTGTACAAGTTCCAATTGCCAAATTCCCTGACTTTTCCATGACTTTCAAGGGCCTCACAATAAAATTCCAGGACCACTACTTATGAAATGTCATAAGTACATCTGTACATGCAGTACAAAATGATATCTCATTTGTAGCATGTGTGGTGCATACTGTAGCCTGAAGAGAACATTTTCTCCCAGTGTTTTCAGTAGTGTTCTTAAGGCAGGCATCCATTATAAAGGACCCTCAGCTTTATTTTCAAGAAGTTCCAAGATAATTTTATTTGTCAGTGTCCCAAAAGCAATAGTAACATGTGCCAAAATGACCACTCAATGACCATTGGCCTCAACTTCTGAACACCCTAAATGATGCTGGTAATAACAAAGTTACATCACTGATAAACATCCAAGGCTGCTGTTTTTTAATGTATGAAAAATGACTAAAACTGATCCCTAGTTGACTTTTGCCTCCAAATCCATCACAATCATTCATGATTAGATCCAAGTTTTATTAAAATTTGTTACATTTAAGGGGTAAGTCTGAGTTGTTTGATACTTTGTTGTAACTTGTACTAGATACTGGTATGGTTTCTACAGCAAACAGCTTAAAAATAATTGGAGATATTCAGACAAGCATCCATGTCATCCTATCAATAAGTAAGATTTTCCATGAATAACAACTAGAGCAGCAATGCTAGTAAAGCTCACACAAATGTTGTATGCTATGGAAAATGACCATGTTCATAAATATGGACTTTTGTTTTACAATAGTGTGGATGGAAAAGCATGGTAAATGTGACTGATCTGTTGTGAATAGTGGACTGCAATTTAAAGGGGAATATTTTCATCCCATACAGTTGCTATTCTCCCAAATGTGATAGTTTTAGCCACACCTATAACTGTCTTTACCTTCTCCTTATGTTGACACAAAGTTTATTGCTCTAGGCCATATCCTGATGTGTATACAAGGTCCTTATATGTAATAACAAGAGCCCAATGGGCACTACGGTTCCTTGCTAAATGTAATGAAACTGAGCCATGAGCACAGCATGAAAAAAAATTTTAGCTAACGTGAAGTTTGCCTATAACTCTGATGACTGCTACATGGTCTTCACAGTTGTTGGCAGTGAATGTTTACTTCATCTGCCAAGTTTCGCAAAAGTTGCACAAAATCTGCTCTGTAGACAATGTACATCTTGTATTAGCAAACACATTCAAGCATAAATAAATTGATCTGAAGGCTAGAGGCACTTCAAGTGATACCCCCACAGACAGTATACAGTTACAATTTGTTTATTCAATTAAGCAATCACAATTCATGCACACAGAAGGGTATCTTGATCCAAATGATCAGTTACTTAGTTCTCTTTATAAAACTAATAACCCATGGAAGCATTTAATTAATCAATTCCACTTTCCATATCCATAAGGACAAACACTGTCAGTCAAATAAGAATCTAGTGAACTTCCACAACCGTCCCTCTGCTTTGTGGGCAGAGAATCTGCAATACTAGAAAGTGGTAACCTATTTGATGCAGGTTTTCATAATGGCAGAACTAAGGATAAAAGATAATAATTTTACCAACAGTTGAGATACTTGGCATCTCTGCAAGTTGTCCCATTTCTTTCAATCACTGGTTGAGTGTGATCTTAATGTGCTGGAATGATACAGCTTTGTGCTTATATTTGACTTTGGGAATTTTGGGGAATTTGCCTTTTAGCATCTGGTGATTTCACCTCTGACATCCCCAAAATTCATGTAAGTTTTCTGCTGAAGTTAATGCAACATCATGTGCAGTATAAACTCTATCCAAGCATCTTACATTGAGATAAAGTGTTAAAAAGCTTTTCAAAGTTTGACCTCCAGTGACCCCAGATGACCTTTGATCTCCACCAAAAATTTGATCTCCACCAAGTATTTTCCCCACCATAAGGAATCCAGATACTTAGTATGAAATGTATCCAAGCTTCCTATCTTGAGATACTGTGCTAACAAGGTTTTCAATGTTTGACCTTTAGTGACCCCAGATGACCTTCTACCTCTACCAAAAGCTATACCGCACACCTTCTCACTATGGTGGATCTATATACCAAGTATGAAATCTATCCAAGCTTCTTACCTTGAGATATTATGTTTACAAGTTTTCCAGTATTTGACCCCTAGTGACCCCAGATGACCATTGACCTCCACCAAAAATAACAGGTGTCATCACAATACCATAACATACCTACATACCCCATATGAAATCTATCCGAACCTCTTAACTTGAGATATGTTTTAACAAGGTTTTCAGTGTTTTACCCACGGTGACCCAGATGACATTTGACCTCCACCAAAAATAACGTGTCATCTTCTTACCATAACGCATCCATACACCAAGTATGAAATCTATCCACGTTTCCTATCTTGAGATATCGTGTTAACAAGGTTTTTAGTGTTTGCCCCCTGGTGACCCCATGTGACCTTTGAACTCCACCAAAAATGATAGGGCACACATTCTTACTATGGCAGATCAACATATCAAGTTTAAGCTTTGTCCAACTTTCCCTTGTTTGAGTTACAGCATACCAAAGCAAGTGTCACAGACAAACAAACACACATACACACATGCCAACCTGACTACATAGGTTCCTTTGCTAAAGCAAGGAACAAAAAACACCCTGTGCATGCAATGTAATTTCAGATGGTCTGGACCTTTTTTGAATTTTGTAACTCTGATAACACCATCTACCCCTTTTTATTGAAGTTGCGAAGGCATCACCTGTGAGTTTCTCTCTGTGCACAGAACTGGATGAATATTCACAGCATGCAGAAATCACAAAAGATGTTACTCCTGATATGTTCCTTCTCCTTTGTGGGGTCTTTGCTGTATGTTTTAAATAAAACCTACAGTATCCAAGCTTCGTACCTTAAGATATCGTGTAGATAAGGTTTTCAGTGTTCTGCCCTCGGTGACCCCAGATGACCTTTGACCTCCACCAAAAGCAACACCTTGGGGTTTTACTCTTATTATAACGCATCTATATACTAAGTATTAAATTCATCCAAGCTTTCTACCTTAAAATGTCATGTTACCAAGGTTTCCAGAGTTTGACCCCTGTGACCCCAGATGATGTTTGACCCCTACCAAAAACAAACAGGTTCTTACTCTCAATATGGAGCATTTATGTACCAAGTTTGGGAACTAGGCCTATCAGTTTCCTTTCTTGAGATCTTGTGTTAACAAGCAGTGTCAAAAACACACGCACATAGGCTAGGCCTAGTACACATGCCATCAATGCATAGGCTAGGCCTAGATTTCTCTTATCGAAACCAAAAATGGACTTTCCTTTTAAATTTTCCTTTTGGGCCTAGGCGTAACTTGCATTTGTTGTTATAAAAATTCTTCAATTTTTCTGAATTTTAGATCTTTGTAGGCTATGCCTAACTTTAGAAAGTTTAGGCCTAAGAATTGTAGGAATGAGAGCCTGCCATCATTCTGACAGCCAATCCCCCTCTACTGTTGTAGTACTGTGTAGGCTGAAGCCTATAGAGTTGTTAGGTTGTCGATGAACAGCTGTAGCCCACTCTAGGCTAGACTGCATCCGTAGGCCTAGCCTACGTACAGTACACTGACACCAGTAGCGCAGGCTAGGCCTAATGCCGAGGGCTAATAATACAAGGCCACACTCTAAAACAGAACCTAGGTTAGGCCTAGTCCGCAGTCTGCTGACCTAGTATATGGGGTCGCTTTGAGGCTTCCCATACTAGGTCAGCATCATCGCTGTTCACAAAATTGGGCTACCGCATCTTCAAAATATTTTTCTGGTCTCAATCTTCATAAAATTCACACATAGGCCAAGGCCTAGGCCTACTCCTAAGTTATTGACCTTTATGGGTCATTCATATTTAAGATCCTTCTTGCTAAGAATACGTGCACATACTCCATAGTGTCCAAACATTGTGGTTTGCACAAGCAATGCTCTTTTGTTTTTTAGACGTTCTATCAAAATGCTTACATCTTTTTACTAAGACGTTCACACTATTGCATACTACATGGCTTAGGCTACACTGCTATTCAATTGTGACATAGGCCTAATCCATAGCTTTGGTTAAGTTCATACACGCGCATACGTGTACGTAGCAACATTCACTGCAGCAACGCACAGAGAAGCAGGATCCCTCAGGGTTCTTTCGCAGGAAAAAATTTGTACAGCCATGCCCTTGGCCCAGTTCTGGAACAAAGTGTACGTGAGAACTAGGCCTAGGCTAGGTTAGGCCTAGTCTAACGTTAGACTAGGCCTAGAATAACGTTACTTCGCTCATGACGAACACGCAATAAAACATCTTGACCAAGACAGGCAAACATTAGAATTTTCCAAATTTTAAACAGTGAAAATAATAGCTAGGCCCACCCCTCTGACGGCCAATCCCTCGCTACTGTTAAGTTGTAGTACTGTGCCTAGGCCTAGGCCTACGCCTCAGCTAGACCGTATCTGTACCTGTTGCTACACTGAAGCCAGTATCAGTAATTGTATTAGCCTACCCTTTAAAACCTAGACTAATCTAATGTTACTTCGCCCATGACGAACGCACAATAAAAATATCTCGCCTTTGACAAAAAATGTCAAATTTCCCAAATTAAAAACAACAAAAATATCTACCCCTCTGACGGTCATCTCCAAAGGTAACCCTGAATAGGTAGGAAAAGCTATGAGAAAAGAATTGTGCGAGAAGCACATGTATGGACAGGAGTAGTCAGGGTAACACCTGCGTGAGATAACGTGTTTGCATTTGGTCTTTTTTACTTATCCCCAGAGTCCTATATACCACATGCCCTCGCCATAAAGGTAACCCTGACTAGGCAGGACAAGCTACGAGAAAGAGTGTAAAACACGCCTGCAAGCCCAGTGCTGAACGAAGACTATCATTGACAACAGCACGAACCAGATGACAATAATATCACAACAAACAAGAACAACTGCCTGTTCAGCAGGTACAGTGAACTTGAGACTGCAAAAAAACACCCCAAATTCAAACATCAAAGTCTTAATTTGGAATGAAAATAAGCAAGTATTAATGCTTTATACGCAAACAAACATGTACCAAAATTTCTATCCATAAAAGAGCTGAAAACATTTTGAAAAAAGTTGACGCCATCTGCCCCATATTGTAACCTCACACACGTAGCGTGTGAGCTAAAAATGTGACTGAAATGTCCATACCTACATTTGTAGTATGTAAGAATCCACTTTTGTGATTAACTTCCCATGACAGTCGAAAGGGATCACGCAACAGCCACTTGGATAGATAGACATAGAGACAGACAGAGTGACGGTGGCTGATCACAATAGCTCAAACGGCCCTTGGACCTGGTTTGAGCTAAAACGGCCCCAAATATGAGAATTTCTAAACATATAATCATTCAAAGCCGACAGCATCAACTTGCACCTAAGCGACATCACATGAATGGCATGTCCTCCCTACACCCTTACCCTTCCCTGGATCCCCAGGGTGCCAATTATCCTAGCTGGCCTCTGGATGCTGTCATGAATGCCGCTCCCCCCCCTTCCCGTGGATTTCACCCAGGCTATATAGCCAAGCACCATGAAAAGTACCAACCATTCCTAACTTGCCAACAACCCCCTTTGAGCTTCTTTCTTACAGAAATGTTTAGAGGATGTACCAAAAATTGAAATAGGTTTCTTCTGTCATTGCAAAGTATAAATTTCTTTTAATACGCTGAATATTAATTTTGCTGCAAGTTACAGATCAAGCCCCCCAAATTACTATTTTCACCCCTTCCTTTTTTCAAACAGTTAAAGGTAAGGTGACATGTAGCTGCACCTTTCCATAGTATTATAATCATGTATCTAATACCACCACGTAAGAAATGATAGAAAAATATGAAAAGTACTTTTGATAAAATACCTTTAAAAGATTTCTTTTTTCAACAGAACAATCATTTTATAGAAACAATCTCAGAAAGATGTTCATCTCTTCAATTTTGTTTATTTTGTTGGGTAAACTGCTTCATGTCAGTATAGGATATACATTAATATTAAAACGGACTCGTTTTAAAAGCTACCATTGCCACTGCGACGGCAATAACTTCCTTCTTTACACAAAATACGACCCCCCTTTAAAAATGTCTGGTAACGCCAATGTCATGGTTACCTCACATGACCTTTAACCTCAAAGAAATGTTTTTTGGTCGATTTCTGACTATAAAAGATCCACACGCCGGGTATGAAGAGTACCCATGATTCCTACCCGAGATATCCTGTTTACAGGGTTTTGGTTTTTTAACCTCTGTTCACCTGTCATGACCTCAGACCGCCACCAAAAACAATAGGGTTTTTCCTTTCAATATGATAAATCCATACATCAAGTATGAAAAGTATCCATCATTCCCATCTTGAGATATCATGTATACAAGCCAAGCATCACAAACACACACACACAAACACACGTCATCTCCTTTTAAGATTCCTTTGGCTTTTCACAAGAAACCAAAACTCTACTGTCATGCAATCTTACCAATTGGCAGTGCATTGAAAGTATCAGTGAAGGTCTTCCACAATTTGATGTTGTATCTTCTTTTGCATTCATCATAGAAGCCATATATTCTAAAAAAAGGAGAAAAGAATCCATTACAAATAGCCAAACTTTCAGCCATGCCTTGAATACATGGCACCTGCACCTCTCCCACATCCCTTCATCTAAAGAAATACCAGCAATATTATACAGGCCTCCCAGCTACCACTATACGGTACTATCATTACTGTTTTTATGCTTTTTCATACCACTGTCTCTGATTTTATGACTATTTCAAACCATCATCTAAGATAATTACATGTAAGGTTGTCAACTGGTCTTCCATGTTCCTTTTCCCTCTGATATACCAACATATCCCATTTTACAAGAGTACTTTTACAGAGCAACACTTCTTCATTCAACAGAACTACAAAGGCATCCAAAACAAGAAAAGATGTTCTAGAGAAGGTGCTAAAGCTTCAATGTCTTAAAAACACATGGAATCCTCAAGCTGTATTTGCAGAGAATGTAAACAGTTATAGTCCCAAAAACAGCACTATGACCTGTGTGGCATCATCAGACCTGCCAACCTTTCAATTTCTAAAAGTGAGGCAAAATGTTGTGATGTTATGAAGTGCATGTGGAGCATGCACATCAAGCAAGAAGCACAAGACTCTAACAAAAGGGTTCTTGCAGCCCTTCCTGGGGTCCAAGGGTAAAAGTCCCAGTGGGGATCCAAGGGCAAACCCCCCAGAAGCCCCTGGCTTTTAGTATTTTCAGGTATACTAGGTAGACTTTTTGAGCCCTTAATAGCCAATATGTTTTATGTTTACATTCACTTTGAGACCAAGAAATGCAGGCCATAATTTTTTTCAAGAGTCGTGAGAAAATCTCAAGAGCCAGTTGTTTTTGTGAGAACAATGACCTAAATTTCTTGAACACCCTTTATGGGGCTTCTACCAAAGTTAGATCACATCAATAAACACCCAAAGATATCCCCTCATTATAAGGGGGTAAGGCTTTTTTTTTGTTTTTCAATAAAATAAAAACCAAATGACCCCTAGATGACCTTTGAATCCAAATCCCTGACTGTCACTGATAACCAATTACCTTGTCATCAGTGTGTAAGTTTCATCAGAAATTATCCAAGCATGTGTTCACATGTGGAGATTGTCTAAACTTTTGAATACTTTCCCGGAACAGGGTTGTATACGGCCAACATAGCCAAAAGTTTTAAAACCAGAAAGCCAAAAGGTCTTGTGATTCCATCCCTTAGAAAATGTTGGGATTTTCTTGGGAATTCTTGGGAAGAAACAACCAGAAAGCCCAAAGGCTTAGAAATTCCTTGCAATAGAAAATGTTGGGATTTTCTTGGGAATTCTTGGGAAAATTTTGCTTTTCAACCTGTAATGACTCCAGATGACCTTTGAC
>WURT03001535.1:0-17013 GCA_009936505.3 Holothuria glaberrima
CCAGAAAAATAGTTGGAAGCAAATCTTTAATCGACTGAGCCCACACAGGTGGTCTCTTTAAAGGGTTGAGCAACAGCTGCGTTGCTGCTCTAGTTATTGATTACTGTCACTTGGATCCACCACAGAAAATTTCAAAGCAGGAGACCAATGTTGGTGTCAGGCAGGGGCAGAGGGGGGAAAGGCCCCCTATCACAGAAAACTGGCCCCTATGTCAGGAGTATTTTTCAATCTTGTTAGGAGCCTTTAAATTATGATGTAGTCCCTGATGGCAACCAGTCACCCTGACATTTTACATGCATTAGCTCTCAAGGATGGCTCTTCCATAACACCCAACCCCCCAAGGAAAAAAATTTTATTCTTCAATAACACCCTCCCCCCCCCCCCAAAGAAAAATTTTTATTCTTCTTCAATAAATAATTTCTTCTGAAGAAACCTAACATTTTTGACTCATCATATGAAGAAAATTCTGGTTATTTTGTCCATCTTTGAACCCTTCAATGTTGCTTGAGCTTTGGGATGATGGTCCCCCTGGTAGGGAAGGTGCTCCCCCTGAAGGAGAAACCATCAGATTGAAAGTTGCTACAGGTTCAGTTAACTGCCTCAAAGGCATAGCTGGGTAACATTCTATAGGGGCCTGATATGACAGAGGAAAATTTTCATTTCACATTGTCATTCAAACCCTGTATCTAAACTCCATTCCTTAACTGTAGATATCTCTTCTTCAAGATTATAGTGCCTTTGCCAAGAAATACCTCCAAGTTTCCTCAAGGTCACAAGACAGGGAAGCCAAGTGGGCAAATTGCCTGAGATTTCTTCTGTTTATCTTGATAATTTAATAACTTTTTTGTCCTTGAAATTTGACAATGTTGGAATGTTTACATATATTTCTTTGTAGGTATAGTGTAAAACTGTTCCATACTTATGGTACAAAAAACAAAGTTATGAAATATTCAGTACAATGGTAACAAAATTATAAAGAAATACAAAAGCTACATCTAATCAGTTTACTCAGATTGTATCGCAGATTTCCCATCATGCAGTGTGGAAGCTGATAAAGTAGCATTTCATCAAAAATTAGTATTTTCCAAATGCAAAGTGCAATTGAGACATGGTTTTCACTGTCTTACACAGAAAATTTTCTCTGCTTTTTTGGAAAACATTCAGTTTGGTCACCAGACCATGCCAATTACAAAAATATGTGACATAAAGTTTAAAGGGAAACATTGCATTTGTTGTTTTTTTAAAACCAATCGACTAATAGGTGCAGAATGATAGACAAATCAAAATAAGGCATAACAGTAGCTTTCTTTTCAAGAAATAATGCTCTCACAGGGAAACATTTGGTTATTTGTTGTAATTTTTTTTCAATTTATTCACCCAAACTTTTAAATATTGAAATGATGCAACATCTGTTACTCTTGAAGTGCATTATGTTGTGAGGAGATTAAGCTCTTGCTAGAGTTAATTGGTGAGACTGAAGGTTAATGATGATGTGAGGTGTTTTCTTTGTACACCAGGTTGGTGCATTTTAAACACAATATTTCTGTTTAAAATATATTTCATCAGTTCATCTCTAATCACCACAGGCCATTCCTTTACTGAGATATGAAAGGTTAAAGTTTATTATTAACTCAATTGAAAATGGTAGATTGTGCAGCAGTTATGATGTCATTCTTGGTGGACTCAAATGACAGTTTTCGTTTTTCTTACTTGTCATAAAGCTTTCTGGTACCCAAATCAAAATGTTGTCACTGTTTCAGTGCTACAGAGTGGCTTGACTATAGAACTTATGCATGTGATGTCACAGACCAGAAAATGCACTCTAATGTAGGCCACTGCATATCATTGCAACTTACAACAGCAAATGCAGAAAGCTGATTTTTGTTCTAGTGGGATACAAGCATAACTCAGTGTGAGAAGTATATGTAGTGCATGCAGTCTACATCATTGTTTTCCCTCCAGAATGATATCACATGATATCAGTTCATAAAGTCTATACATTCCCTGTCCTCACAGATGATTTGCAAGAAATGAGTGACTTTTTCAATGTCATATAAACATGTTCATTTTAAAAGGAAAGAACCTTCGATATGAGTTTAACAACAAGGACATCACAAACTATTGCACAATTGGCTTTTCAAATTACGTGAATAAACTTCATTAGTTTCTTTCTCAACAACGGAATAAGTTATGGAGATGGGAGTTAGATCAGTGTGATTAATTATTCAATATCTGTAATATGTTTTCTTGTAGTTTTAGGCTTGAATACACTTTTATTCCAAAACTTTCTTCTGATTTCTTTTCTTAGGTATTACTACAACAAGCGGATCCTGCACAAAACAAAGGGCAAGAGATTCACTTACAAGTTCAATTTCAACAAACTGGTTTTGGTGAATTATCCAGGATCGTCAGATCTGAAGTTTGTGCCGTCTTTGAACCAAAACTCGAATCGTTTTGTAAGGCCAGCAGAGAACTCTGATTCCGTATTTGAGGATGGTCCTGCGACACCCACACACTACCTGAAGCCGAAGCCAGGTTTGTCAGAGTGCAGCAGCGATTCCCAAGAATCGCTGGATAAAGAAGAGAAATTTAAGGATAGAGCCCGCTCGCACAGTTCAGGTGATGTACATTCTCTGGCACACTTCCAAAACATAACTAGTCAGGGCAAACCAAGTGCCCCGCGGACAGTCATAAAACCAGAGGAGCCCACTTCACCATTTCCAGCCCAGATGAGCTTTGCTACACCAGCCTTCCAAGTAATGAGGCCAACGCCACATTTTATTTCACAGTCCTTACCTGCGAGCCCCTACCTAATGTCTCCTTTGGCGAGTCCCTCCTCAGCTGCAATGAGTCCTCTGTACTCAGCCCCAGGGCATGGCTCCAGGTTCACCTACAACCCTGCTGAAATACAAGCAAGACTAGAACATGAGCGGGTAGCCACTCTGAGGGCAGCAGAGGGAACTAGAATATACCAGACATACGTTCCGATTTCCCCAGGAACAGTTTTTAGGACGCAGACTGATAACGAAGCCCGCCTTCGAAGTCTTGAGCTCGCCAATGCAAGACAAACGACGTCACCAGAAAATGACAGGAAGATACAAATGCCTGAATTGCCTGTTAGGTCCCAGTTATATCAGAGGAGAGTAGCCAGGAGGCTGTCATCTACAGAAGAGAACAAAGATAGTCAAAAGAGGCATTCAAATGGGAATGTGCCACCCAGACAAAGAGAGGGGGGCCAGGAAAATGCAATAGTTGAAACCAAGATGGAATGGACATCTGGAAATATGAGGGGGGTGGTCAAATCAGAGAGTAGTATAAGGGACAGTCAAAGTGAGGACTCAGATGAAATTATAGAAGTTGTAGATGAACCAAAGATTGACCTGAAATCAAAATCTCCAGCTCTCGTTGATAGGTCAGAGGAAACTCTCAGTGTGCAGCAACCTGTTATAGTTTTGACTTCACAAAGCATAGTATCTGGCAATGCAGATGACCCCAAGATGGAGAAATCTCCTCATTTAAATGGAACTAAAATTGGGGACATGAACAGCAATTTGAAAGCCACCCTCACCCCTCCAAAGTGTGAAAGTCGTTCTCAGGAGGACCTCCTCTCAGGAGACCCTCCTGCGACTTCTCATTCTGGACCTTTCAAGCTCCGTTTCAAGCGCAAGTGGAATGCTGACTCTACCAGACCGCCCTCATTCATTGAGAATGAGGTCACCAAATCACCAAAGTTGTTTTTGGATTCTTCTCCATCTTCACACTCACTGCCGTGTACCCCAACGCAACGGGCTTCCAATTATGGGAACATCTTTAGATTCCCAACACCCCCAGAGTCCATTCCAAGTGTGTCCAGCTCACCATGTGCAGAGCATAGCCTTCAACGGTTTAGAGATTACTATTTTGATACAGACAGTCCAACGTCTAAGAGTAGCTCCAGTTCAGATCGTAGGGGTAGCAAGGAGCGTATACTAAGTATAGAAAACTTGATTGCAGATAGTGCAAACATTAAAAGTGAAAATTCAAAAATGACTTCTGAGAAAGAAATGGGTGAGAGGGAAGATTTGAAAGGTGCAGAAATTCCCAGCAAGGATTGATGATACTCATAAGTAAAATCCTGAGTTGGCGATAATTTGTCAAAACCAGGGGGAGAAATTCAGGCTGATTTGTCTTGTGAACTTTTGGCAAGAATTAGTGATGGGGAAAGGCAAAGAACAATAGAATACAACAAAAGAATTTAGTCACATTTTAATTGTAACATGTTACAGGGTTTAGGGTTAGGCAAGTGCTGGGGAAACCCAATTGCATCCTGGGAAATCATTGTTTGTATGGGTTTTAGTCTTTTACGAATGGAAATTGAACTTGAGTGGAACGAATCAATTGTAAACCTGTTGAAGATGATAGTAAATGTTTTACAAAGAAATATCTTACTCTGAGTTTTGACTCAGAATGTCTTTTACAGCATTGTGTGTCTCTTGGGGGAGAAGTTTTTGGGGATAGGGGTTGGGGGGGGGGGAGAGAGATAGCAGGTTTGGGTGAAGGGGCTGTTCATCCTGATTATGAAGAGTGAAGTGTATTGTACAACATATTTGGTGTAAATGAATCTGTTGGACCAAGGATGTACTAGACAAACTTCATTGTTTGCCAAACCTGGACAGCTTAAACCAGTAAAGAAAGTTTTTAGTCAGTTCTTTGCTCTTGCAAGCTTACAGTTTTGAAATAGTTTAATACTTAAATCGAAAATTATCCATAGCTTATAAAAATGATGACTTTAGGGTTGTTCAAAACATTGTGACCTCTGTTCCCTTATCCAAGTTCAGTACAGTCAAGAGAGAGTGCATGCAACAGTGTGGACTGCAGTTTTCCAAAAATTGTACAACTGAAATGAGATTTTGTTTTTACTGAAAACATATGTAAGGATTAGTCTCGAGGGATTCAAGTATTTTTGGAGTGAAGTTCTCGCCACCCTATTCGTGGTAACCACATTGAAGGGTCGTTTAGGTAAAATATTGGAACTTGCATTCAAAAATAGTTAAATAGTGCACCATGCACCATTTTCTTGACATATGGGATGATAAATATCTGTAAGGTAATATCAGCATTTTAAGGTACATTTTACAGGAAGAAACTGAGGAATATCAGTCAGTACCGATAGTTGCTCCAACACTACTGTACATATCATCAAATTGTATGAATGTTACTTACTACTCATCTTAACATTGAGCCATTTATTGCAAATTTTTATAATAACAGACATTAAGAAAATTGAGCCAACTTTGAAAATGGTTGGGGGTGACCATGGATAATTGGATTAAATTGTAACCCCCCCCCCACCCTCCTCTCCACCTATCACTGCACCAAGCCCTCCTCCCGGACCTTGTGTTGTTATGTGCCTTCCTTGCCTCCATTGTTGCTTTCAGTATCTGACAAGATGATTGTTATTTAAAGGTGAAGAGCGTTTCTATTAAACTTTCTGGTGTTTACTAGGGGTACTGCAGACATCGCTATAGTAACCCCGTATGTATGAAGGGTGTTTTACCAACTTATCGTTGTGGTGAATAACATTAGACAGGGTTATTAGCAAATATATGTAAGGATGGTGACTTGTGTCAGATTGCTTGTGTGCAAGAGCAACTTTCATGTCAAATTATGCAACATGTTCGTGCGATATCTCAATTTCCAAAATCTTGTCTCATGTAAACTTTCTCAAGTCTGGAGGGTATTTGAGAAGTAGGGTTGTTGGAGGCTGGGGCAAGCTTCAGTCTTCCCTATGTTTTCCAAAATCCAACATCCAGAACCAAAGGGCCAAATCTAAACATATTAGACCCGACTAGGGCTATGTCTCTCAGGAAGTGATGCAAGTTGAAAAGGCCTAACTCTTAGCCCTTGGACCTTTCCATAATTGGTTTGGTAAGTGATGGCATATCCCATGAATGTTTTTCCTTTTTAAGTCCAAATAGCTAAGAGCAGATACTACTCGTTATCTTCCTTACCCAAAAGGCTGAAAGGCCATCAGAATTCAGTGGGGGTGTTTTATATGTAAAAAAGATTGAGTCTGGATAACCTACTAGGGGGAACTCAAGTGGGTCCCCCTAGTAGGTTATCCAGACTTAAGAACAATGGTTACACAAGTCATTTCATTTTGCAGACTTTAGGAAATCCCATCTTAAATCTTTGACAGGTTATCGATAGTGGGATGGAATTGTGAATTAGAAACTTTTACCAAGCATTCTGACATCTGGGGCTTTATATCTATTTTATGAATATGCATTTAACATTATTTAAATATAATCACCATTGTTTTGACTCTGTGTCAACGAGAGTATCTCGAGAACAAGTATCTTGGGTAGAAATCGTGTTTCAAGAAACTAACAGTCTCAACGTGTGCCTTCACCTGGAAAATTTGACAAGGATTGACGTAAAACAAAGTCACTCGGCATTCAAGTATATCTATTCGTTGTGTGATTACTCTATGAATATGCTTATAACATGATGGTAGGTGCTTAAGTGTAGATAAGTTTAAAACATTTTGGATTGGTTCTGAAATACCTACCATGAGGGGTAGTAGTAGTAAATAAAATTGCCTTTCAGTCCAAGTGTCAGTTGATAAGTTTGGGTCAGTAGAGTGAAAGGGAAGAGAGAGATACAAGGAATATAAATTACATTAAGTATGTAAGAAAATTTCAGATTTTTTTTTTTTGTTTTCTTTTTGAAGTAATTAAGAACTTGTCATGAAGACAAAAACACAGCAAGGCACAATACAGGAAAGGCACCTTTTTATCCCATTGAGTCCTGTCAGAACTTATTACATACATTTTGGAGCTGATCATAATCCCCAAATGGCATCATTAGCAGCATAAAAATTATAATCAAGTAAATGTTTTTAGAGCTGTTGTGTCAATGTTGGATTGACAAATGTTTCAAAAATGGAGGTATAAACTATTCTTTGGAGAAATAATTGCAAACATTCAGTAGTTCTTTCTATTCAAGCTATCAAAGAATATTGGCAGATGGTGCATATAGCTTAGTTTTAAATCACATCTACATGGTAAAATATGGGGAAAGCAAATGGCTGATATTCAGCTCATTCTGTTGATGTAGAGAGCACCCTCTATCCTCTCTTGAACCTGTTTTACTGGTCTGGTGTGCAAACATCGCAGCTATTTTTCCAATGTGTTAGCTCTTGTATGGACAGAGATTGTGTTGGATAGATAAAAGATATGATTTCATATAGAGGTTAAAAGTGTATAAATCCAAGCAACGTTTTGATTAGTGCAGTATACCTATCTTTCACTATAAAGATAGCTACGATTATATTCAATGGATTGGTTACGCCACATCCCATTTTAAAAAGTGCCTTATCATCTTTTGTCTATCTCACTTTCCTATCATGCACTGATACCTGCACAGGGATAACTTTCTATCAAAAAAATTATATTGAAAGTATAAACATTTTTTGCATCAAAAAGTATCAAATGTTCTTGTTGTCTTTTTCTGGCACAAGCTAGTTTTTATGAAAAAGTAAATGTCTATGTCAGAAGTTTTTAAATCATTTAACAGAATGGAATGTTGTAGAGTATAAACTCTGGGTGGAAGAGAAATCCTAAGTGAACTTTCTGCTTTTATGTTATGGCTGTTATTTGTTGAGTGAAGTGGTAAATTTAAAATGTTTTGCTTTTTTTCTTTGTTAATTGCTATGCATTCACTGATATTGTACCCGACCTTTTTGAGTAGCAGATCTGGTACATCTTTGTGGGTCATTCCTGCTGTTACAGTAATTATACATGCAATTAGCATGGTTTTTATGAAATTGCAATTTTACCTTTTCCTCTGACATTTTGCATCAAATTGGGCAAAGCAAAATCCCTTCACCAGGATACTGGTGATGGTAAGGCTTAAATTTGCATATCTAACTCTGTAAGGAATGTTTGCATAACATTCAAAGTTGTTGTATCAAAAGTGGAGCCCTATATCCTTGGTGGTAAAAGGGGTCATGTTTTACTGTGGGGAAAAAATTTGTACAAAGATAGACTGAAGAAGACAAATCCACAACCCAGTTAAATTGTTGGTAAGTTAAAATTGTCAAGAATTTTCTCTTGCTCAGTTTTCAAGTTAACACTGCAAGAGACTTAAACAGGCACACAATTTCAAACTGCAGACTTTAGCCTTTTGTGAGATAACAATTGGATGTTATGTTAGGTTTACTACATTAATATTCATGACTTCTTTGTGAAGCAATGAATGTAATCACTGCATATTCATTACCTCTTAACAATACTGAAAGGGTAAATTATTTCATGGGCAGAAAACATGTGGTAGTTATTTTTAAAGGGGAAGGGTTGTACTTTTCTGCCACCATTTGTGAGAAGTCTTCAAAACAGTGGATGGATTTCAAGAGGGCTTTTATCACTCACTGTGATGGATTTCCTCTTCAAATTCATCTTTTTACAATTGAATTGTGTCTCAATTTATTGGTTTGAACATTCCTTGTACTCTGGCCAGTCCAACAAAATGGCATGAGACTTTCCTTAGAGGTATAGGCACCTCACTCTTACTCTCCTCCACCCCCACCCCTGTGACTTCTTTGGGGAGGGGGTTATTTATTTAATGTATGATATTGTATAAAGTACACAGCACCAAGGTGATCAATTGATCCCTCTAACCAAACTATTTGTAAGATTTTTGATCATTCCACCTGGATCTTGACGATGTTGCTTCACCTTTTTTACCCCTCGGTTTTTTCATGTTGTATTTTGTTTCCTTCTGGTATTTTTTGGTTTAAATCATTGTTTTCAAATTGTGTAATTAATGTAAAAGGTAATTGTACAGGATAATATGGAACATTTTTAATCAATGGAAAATTATGAAAGAAAGAATGATGTATATTGAACAGAGATATTTTCAAAGAAATTGGTCAAAGAATTTAAACTCTTTTGGTCACAGTGTAATTTCTGACTTTCTTGTTTATACCAAGAATTCAAGCCATGAAGAGCTCTTTGTTGTTCAACTCATGTAAACCACCATGTGGAGAAACCTGTCAAGGCTTATGCATTATAAACTCAAAGTAAAACTAATCTGATTAGGGATGGGTCTCAATTTTCATTTGATGAGCAAGTTAAACTGATATGTCATAGACCCCAGACTACACAAATCAACACCAGGTTACACAAATCATAGCCTGTAGGCCATTTTGTGGCCTGTAACAAGCAAGCTTTGGCTGGAGGAAGATTCAAGGAACTCAAAATTTTTTCAAAGTGGACATAAAGTCTAGAATTACAAGAATATGTATTTTACAGGTTGGAAAATGAATTTCATTCATCCACCTCCCATTTTCGTAGCTTACTCCCTGGCTGAGATATAAAATGTTGCAATTCATCACTTAATTTGAAAGGGTTGATTGTACAATTATTTGTGATGTCCTTCTTGTACAACTCGCATTACTACCTGCTTTTGTTTTCTTTTGAAATTAAAATGTATATACTGCCTTGAAACATTTATTGTTCCTTGCATAGCATGTTGGATGGAGAGGGCTTACACAGCTAAGTCACCTTGTGGCAGTACTACAGCAACCACATCTTGGTACAAGGTGTAGTGGCTTTCAAAAAAAGCAAAGACTGTAATTTGAGTAGTACAATAATGACACCACTAATTATTGAGCAATCTATCATTTTAAATCAAGTGAATAGGCTTCAACATTTGATATCTGAATGACTTGTGAAGATGGGAGTTGGACCATTTGAATGCATTTTTTCAAGCCAATTGTAACATATACTTTTGAAAATTTAAGGTAACCAGTAGTTTCATGGAGGCCTAGGTCCTACAATAAATTTTGAGTAAAAGAGGGCCTTAAACACTTCAGAACCTCTTTCATATACCCTTATGTGTAACCCCTGCACGCCCTTGGCTTAAAAAATCTAAGTACTTTGGAAAGTAAAACAAATATTTTTATCAAGCCAAGGAATCTGCTTGTACTATAAACTCTTGTGCCATTACCAGTGCAATTGGCTCATATATTACTCTTAAAATAAGTAAAAATTCTTGTAAGTGTAGGCTTACCCAAAATTTCTGCATGCTTCGCACACTTTGCAGTTTCACAGTTTAGATTCTGTGGAAAGCATTAGATAAGAAGGGATCTATGTTCCTCCAGCATACACAAATTTTATGCAATATATGCCCCACAATGGCATGGTATAGTAAATGTTCTTTTCGAGTCCCCCTTAACCAACCCCTTCCACAGCATAGGGGCTGTCGGGGCTTCCAGTCACTGGCCCCCCCAGTTGGGGAGTCTGCCCCCCGTCGGGCAATTCCTGGTGCCACCCCTGCCCCCCTTTGATCTACATTATTCAAATTCTTTTAACGGATAATCATGATTAAATAAAACAATTATTATGGTTTCCATCTTGTATTAAAACTCTGGCAGTGAAAAACTCTTACAAAGAAGTCGGCCAATCACTGAACCTATAAATACATCAGTATAATACATTTCATGTTAAACAGTTTTGTAAGAAAAACAGAGATTATACCTATGCATGAAGGTCATGTTAAATAATGGACGGACGTGAATCGTGAAACTAGGTCACATTTGGTATTGTGGATACCCCCAAATTGCCTTGACTCATGTGTTACTGTTGCAAGTTTCTCTCTTTGCTGATAAAGAATACAAATCTCGTGAAACAATCTCATAAATGGTAACTTGGATACTCCCAAATAAATATCAGGGATACTCATTAATGGTATCCTGGGATACTACCAAATGGTATCCTGGATATTCCCAAATTGCCTTGATACCATGATGTCTAACTGTTACAAGTTTCTCTCTTCGTTAATAATGGACGGATATCTTACAAAACAATATGATAAATGGTATCTTGGATACTCCCAAATGGATATCAGGGATACTCCTTAATGGTATCCTGGGATACTACCAAATGGTATCCTGGATATTCCCAAATTGCCTTGATTCCATGATGTCTAACTGTTGCAAGTTTCTCTCTTTGTTGATAATGGACGGATATCTCTTGAAACAATCCCATAAATGCTATCTTTGAATACTCCCAAATGAGTATCATGAATAATCCCAAATGGTATCTTGGATACTCCCAAATTTCCTTGATTCATGTCTTACTGTTGCAAAGTCCTCACATACAATCATCAATGCTGCATGAACCACAGGAGGCTCCTGGGGCCCTCTCAAGAAAAAACCCTTTAAACACAATTTTTTGGGTTCTGAGGGTGGGTTACTAAACGAACATAATCACTTTAAAGATGAATGTCCATTTACAATAAATGCTGACAGAAGTTGAAGTGCCTCAAGATTTAAAAAAAAATAAAGTCTACAAAATTTCATGATGGGAAAATATTGCTGATTTAGCCCCGACCCTCTTGGGTCACATCTTGGATCTGCACTCCCCCTCTTTAATAAGCATCAAAGAAAAAAAGTATTTGTCACTAAATTGTCATCTTGACAACAATTTATGTTTTGGGAATGACAAGTTATTAGCCAGCACTAGTCTCCAGGGAGGGGAAGGGGTGCGATGGTGGGTTCTGAATCTCCTTACCCTCAATTGTCCCCAGTATCTTCCTTGTGGCACTGACTTTACTCTTTCAAAACATATGAATAAACATATCGAATGAACAAGTGGCAGATCCAGGCATGGGCACAACAGGCCTGCACCCCCCTATTGGCCATCATGTGTGAAAAAAGTCAAGGCGAAAAGGGAAAATGCTTCAAAATGTGTCAAATATAGCAACATTTAAATCTCAGCCTTCTTCCAAAAGCAAAAATTATCCAAAGGTGAGGGGGACACCCATCCCCTTAGACCCCCCAGGACATCTATTAATCAAACCTTGCAACCCCTCTATTGAAAATTCCTGGATATGCCCCTGTGAACAACTGCCACTTGACAAACTCAGGTGTAGGTTTCATTTCCCTAGCATTAAATAAATCCACAAATAATTTTGCATTTCAGTAAGGAAGAAGCATTGCTCTTATTTCTAAGAATTCTGATTTTACTCGGAGATTAACTACTGTAATCACCTTTGATATGTTGATAACATCGGAAGCCTCACTGTCAAAGTCTTTTGCACTTCCCTCTGAACGACTAATTCACATTTATAAATAATTCTTTACACAGGCATACCTAAAATGGTTCGCTCCCTGATTTCAAATAGTAAAAGCTCTCATAAAATATTTAAACTCCATAAAATACAGCCATACAGATATTTAAACTCCATACAAAAATACAACCATTAGGAATTGTTACAAACCCAGTACCACTTTCAATGGTCACCCATTCATTGAAATAAATAACAGCCTCATCAACACTTTAATACCTTCCTCAAAGGTTCAATACTGATACTAAAACTAGGATATTGAAAAGGTACATTAAAATTCATCGTTCTTACAGACAATATCCTTCTAAGACCTTCATGAACAAACATGTATGCAAAACTAATAACAACAGAGGGGCCCTAAAAGGAACTATCTATTTATGGATAACAATCATGAATTTTTCATTTTAACTATGTTTTTGTAAAAACAATTTTGCAAGTCACACACAAAAGCAGCAGGTTTTTTCCCAAAAATAGAGTAGAAAAGAGCAGATAATTTATAGCTGTTCGTATATCTACCCATACCACGAGCATCAATGTGTAATTTCATTTTTAGGACCTCTTAGTTATTTTTATTTCACTCTTCATAAAATATTCAAAGTTATCAAAGAAATATTTAAAACCCTCTTTGAATGGACACTTCCTGTGTTGCCATGGCAATAAGTCTGTAGGTCTCTCAAACATCAATAGTAATTCTTTTTAAATGTCTTTCTATGACTGTATGTTTTGCAAACTGCTCCTTTAGAGATTTATTTTAAAAAAACAAAAATTAAAAAAAAACAAAAAAAGCATTGCCTGGCAAAAGGTATATTTACTTTTACATTGTGTTTAATAGTAACGACAAAATTCTCACCATCAATAACTTAACTACAGTTCAAAAAAACAACGGAAGGGACAAAAAAATTACCACCAAGGATGTAAACAATGATGCAGTCAAAGTGACTTTTGTCTGATTGTCAAACAAATAATTTTCATACCTCAAAAGTAATCACAGCAATGATACCCATACTACCTAACAGCAGCTGCTATTCTGCAAAAGTATTTTTTACAGTCCCAGATCTCTCTTCCCACCTCCTCATCCACCCCCACACCAAGACCATAAAAGTCCATTTGTTATATCAAATAGTCACTAGATTTCCAGGCATATACAAAGCACTTTCCTAATATTATGGGTGGGCTTGAGGCCATGAATTGCAGAGGGTGGGCATTTAAAGGTAATGCCCCAAAACTTGCATCATGTGATGCCCCCACTTTTTTCCAGCTACTGCTGTAACAAGGGTCCCATATGATGGACCCATGCAAGTAACCCCTTAAAGAGGGCCTTCCCCTTGCCCCCCTCCCCTCCTTAATATAAATCTGAGTTCCTGATTATGGTCTAACTGTGTAGTACTTTTGTTCGACAAATATCACCCATCTGCTTATCACACTACGATGACCATACTTCACCTTTGATGCATGGGTAATACAAAATGTTTTACCAACTGCTTGGAATTTCTAGTGACTTTAACTTTCAACTAAAGCTAAAATTGCAAAGAAATGCATGATCTATATTATTGAAACTGAACTTTTGTAACAGCTTCATATAGCACAAGATTTAAGTGGGTTACTCTTTTCATGACAAAAATAAAGTATGGAAAACAAATACCATCTGTTTATACTAAAGCAAAGAGTAGAAATATTAAGTCAGAAAGCTGTAATGATAACTGATTCCTTGCTAATGTGATATATTATTATAGTACTAGCATAGTACTGTGATTTCAAGGTGATACAATTTTATTTTGAAGTTATTTTTTTCCAAAGTCCTCTCGACTCTCTGGTGAAGAGCAAAGGGCTGAAACCAAACATTACTCCTGAAGGAGTTCTACTCACCTAAGGAGCTATGTCCCTGAAGGACACTATACGCCTCCGAGGACAACTTAACTGACCACCCTCTCAACCCTCAGACCTCTTCATCAAGGGTCTGTCATGCATGGTCCAGTTCTTGACTGGCTGAAAAGAACAGATACTACACATGATCTTAGCTAAAAGGCTGAGAAGTGGTTTCCATTATGCAGTCCTAAGGGGACCGCCCTGCATCAATGATTATTATGGTTTAGGTTTAAAATAATAAAGATTCATGGGTACAGACCAAATAGTGATGTCATGTTAATGTAGTCATATTTGTGCTTCACATAATGTATACAAGGGTTTTTACAGCTTGACCTCTGGTGACCTTAGATGACCTTTGACCTCTACCAAAAATATGGAAATGTCCTTACTCAATATGGAATACCCACAAATCAAGTATAAGAACCCCTTCAGTTACCTTTCTTGGGATGTGTTCATTTTATATGGTTTTCACAGCTTGACCTCGGATCACCTCAAATGACCTTTAACCTCAACCATTATTGAAAAGGATCTTGTACTCAATATGCTGCATCAGCATGCCAAGTATGAGTTCCATCCAGGTTACTCTTCTTGATATATCATGTTTACAAGCAGTGTCACTAGGGTGGCCATTCCCTGATGACAGAAAAGGAGGACAACCCTAGCTACTATCTAAACTGAGTGCCACCATAAAGTGGCATGTAACCTACCAGAAAATTTTTGGCTACATCAATCCCCCAGATGGCATAAAACGGCCCTTCCTGGTGGTATAAGCTGCATGATTAAAGTCGTGAAATTGGGACGTAATCTACTTGTTCGGCAGTTATGGATGGCATGACCAATACACTGTACATGCATGTAGTCTAGGAGTCTAGACAATTGGCTGTGGAAAGAACTTACTTTTTGAGTGCCAAGCTGCATGTTGTTGGGAAGACAGAATTTTCAGAATGAAGGAATATTCAACGGCAGGCGCCATGCGAACCCGAAAGGAGGACAGGGTGCTCGAAGACTGGACTGTCCAGCAGAAAGCCAGACGAATGGCCACCCTAAGTGTCACACACATACACATGCAGAGACACAACACAATTGTATTGAATTCCTTGTATATATGGAAAGGAATTCGAAACAGTTGTATTACTAAATGAAACTACGTGTATTCCAACTTTCTTTTCGACATTTAAACAAGCATTCTGGTAGAAGATTTTTGTGTTAGTAGTCCTTAAAAGTTTCAGGAAATAAAAATATGAAACATGACCACTTAAAAATGAAAGAAAAATCCACCATTTTCCCTTATGATCTAACATCTAAAATGAGATAGCTTTTAATGTATGATGGAAGATGAGGACTTCCTGAAGATGACAAATGGCAATCTTGTATAAATAAGCCAAAGTGTCATTGACCAAGAGGATACAATAGTATCCACAAGGGGCACCGGGAGTGTTGGGCAACAGGATGAGACCTGGGGTAGGGTAGGGAGACGGGTGAAGAGTAAAACGGGTTGGCTTAAAGGGCATTATCTTTTTTAAATCACTCAGGCAAATAAAACAACAAAGGAAGGTTTAAAGTGTGGTTCAATGCATAAAGGACTGTTTTAAACTTGTGAACATCAACCTACTTTGTAAAGACTTCAAATCTGGTATCCACTTTCATGTTGTGGAGCCATATTTTGAAAACAATGTTTTTTTTATCGCTAAATAAGCAAACTTTCTGTCTTTGAGTTTCTTACAACACTGTATCTTCAATTTTGTGATTTGAAATGTGTCATCTCTGCCAAATCACAACACAACAAATCATTAAGTTGTGTGCCAAAGGAAATGCGGCAATTATAGGACAAGTAATAATGTCATGATATCACAGCTAATACAATTAATGAAAACAGATATGGGAGGTCAAAGGTCACCGTGTGAAGGGTTACATTCAAAGAAATGGACTACATCACTGGCTATATTTCCGATGAGGAAATTGTTGACAACATTGCACACTGAGTGGGCATGGTAAAACTATAAAGATTGTTAGTATTTCTCACCCTGGGAGAAAGCAATGAAAAAGATAAATAAGCAAATATCCTGTATTTCCGAAAGATGGTCAAGGAAGGCGCCACATCCTTATACTTGAAATACATGGTTGTTATTAAAAGGTGTAAGGTATAACACCATCAGTGCATGCATAGCAGAACAGATTCAAAGGCACTCTTGTGATTTGAAAGGTAAGTTTCAAATGTTGGGGAGCTTAAAAAAACAATTCTATTTGATCTCTCATTTTTGCCTGCCTTGTTCAGCTTATTTCAGCTATTTTCTGTTTCATGATCAATTTTTTGTTTATCAATTACTTATCTCGTTTACTACATTCCCACTTTTTCCCTTTTCCCCTTTTTGTACTGAATTACTACTTTATTCCTTCCTGTGGATGTATTCTTTATTTTTGTGGTTTCACTCTTTTTGATTTTTTAAAGTTACAAGAGGACCATGGGTGTGATTAGCTTAATTATTTCGAGCTAACCAAGGTTGTTCAGCCTCTTAACAATGTTAAATAAATAATAAATAAATCAATAAATTGACCAGAGAGAAGATCACATGTAGACAACTTTATAATACCTAACAAATTTTGATTAAAATAGAAGCAGCTCTTTTACCCATAACAACTGTGTTGGGACTAATGTCCGAACTACTTATCAACTTTAGGTGCTATTTTGAAGACAAAAATTGCTGCCTGTACATCTCATTTCAGATGCTTCTTTAATAGGAATATTCAGCTGCTAGTGATTTTTGAACAGTGTGTTATTAATCAGAATGTCAAGGAGTGATTTTACTTGTTTTTTTTTTAATGCTTTTCCCACCAATTTCACTGTCACTTTGCGAGCACTTTTTGTGGTTATCGGGGCAAAAATTGTATTCTGCTACCTTGTTTTGTGGACACTGGCTAGAACCCTCCCCAGTGTCACCAATACTGTCACACTACTACATCAACAAGGCACCTGGCAGTGTTTTGTACATGTTTAAATCTTAATAATGTAAAGTCTGGGGACCATTTCCTTTTATT
>WURT03001546.1:3644-17013 GCA_009936505.3 Holothuria glaberrima
TGTGGGCTGAGAAGTGGGCCAGAAAAGATTTACAAATTTTTATGTTTGCCATTATTTTATTAAAAAAGTTTATCTCACCCAACACCAATGGAATGTTACACATTGCTAAATAGTGTTGAAACTTGTCCCAATGGAGAAGTTGTAAGTAAAGTTCGCCTTCTTCTTTCCAATGATGTTGAAAGGTGGTCTTCTGGTTTTTTCAACAAATCAAAAGTGTGCCACGAGTAAGAGAAAATTGAGAACCCCTACACTAGAGTGTATATGTGTGATAGGGGGTACTATTTGGCATATGTTCCTTATAATGATACTTCTTGTCAGTGTAACATTTCACAATAGAAAGACTTTTGTAAAAGAACCCCAAAAATCTTAAACTATAGTCATGTACCTCAGTATGTAATTTTTGTGATCTACTGAAAAGGTGATAGACCATATAAATAATCCCTTCCTTTTTTGTGATATTAATCTACTGCATCGGCATTCAACGTTAATTCTTTCAAAATCATCATGTAGGTATGTTGGTAGTTCATTCAAAGGGAAACATTTTGTTTGTGGCAGAGGAAATTAATTTTAAAGCCATGATTTCTTGAGAAAAGTGCTGGAAATCTCGACCATGAAAGAAGACCTTTAAATGCAAAACATTGGTTATTACACTTTTTGAATGATCTGAGCACTTGAAAATGGTAAAGGGTGAAAAAAAAAATATTAAAAAAGACATTTTTATCAAATGAAAGACACCTTAGTTCTCATAAAATTTTTTGAACAAAGATGTGCAGAATCTGCATTATTCAGCTTGAGTTGAGTATTATTTATCCTATCTGCTTCATACAATTGAATTTGATCCATCATACATTCTCTGTAAACTAAATTATGTTATTACTTAGTAATTTTTGCATTTTCTTCTCCATCTTTCCTCGATGATTACATCAGCCATACTAGAGGGTAAGTCACAAATTGACAATTCAAATCAGCTTCATATTTAACTTTACAGTTTTACCAAGAATTCTATAACAAAAAGAAATCATGTCCACGACAATAAAGAAACAAATGCTAATTTTATTTGCTGATCTTGAGATAAGTAGTCAGTTTATTCCTGAAGCCAGTGTGTACTTAATGTTAAAATTATAGATTTGCAGTATTTGAACCTGTTTGAACTCTTCATGAAACCATTGAATTTTCAATACAAGATTCAAGCTATCTATTGGGTGTATGTATTAAATACTGTTCTTTAGTATACCCTAACTTTTGAGAAGTTACACAAGATCTTTTTTGGGCAGTATTTAATAACTTAAATTTTATGACCACCTTAAATAGCACAAATTTTCCCATTATCAAAGAAGACCAAGTAAAGGAGAAATCTTGTTTTATGGAGGACTTTTCTCCAAAGTTTTTCATATGTGTGACAAGAATCAAATTAGTTCACTATCAGGGATGCATGAAGTCCAAAGTATTGACACTTCATTTACTCTTTCAGCTTATGCACATAGTGAAGAAGCCTATGAGCCATACCCTGGTTCTCATCTCTGCCTCAAGTTTATTGTTTCAGTGGGAAAGATGATAACTGGAGAAATTTTAACGGAGCACTTAGAACTCTCACAGGAAGCACAAACTACAGACACAGACTATGTGCCATCAGCAGTAGAGGTACAAGCTTTCAACTATTTATTAATATTAACCAGAACAAGGAAATTAGAGTTGTTTCTGTAACCTTACTACAATTGAGTAGTCTTATGGTTACCACTTTGTTGAAAGTTACATGCCATTTTTTGCTCAAGAAAATAAAATCAGCAAGGGTTTTGCTCAATTTCCCTAAAGTGGAAGGGATTTGTCAAATTTGAGGGGACATTTTAAAGTTTATTTTTGTGCCCTCTACATTACTTGCTGCTTAAATCTGGCTGTAAAGGTGTTAGAAATTGGTGCTTTGAATATCATTTTTAGCTGACTCCCAGCAGATTTTGGCACTACTCAAAATACTGGTCAAATGATACAGGATAGATTTCGTGAAGTAGCAGATTGATTTGTGCTGTGATATCAACTTCATCTGCTTCAGACTTTCCTGGCAGATTTGATTGGATCACTTAATATGCTCCCTTATCCTTCTTGTAAAGTTTTGCACTATTTCTCATCATAATAAATGTTTGTGGGGATATATATGTCCATCAAGGTCATGGTAGCTGTGCAACTCTGCCAAAAGTACCACATTTTCCAAAGTGATGGAAAAGTGTGATTTGTGAATGTATCTATAATATTATCACTTATTTCTTTAAGTAAGTAGAGCACAGTCTGTCTACTATTGGCTTTGGCTTTGTGAGCTGTTTTACTTCATTATTTAATCTCTTTGATAATTTTTGTTTCATCAGAAAACACCAGACAGAACCACACCAGTCAGTCCTCCAAACTCTGTTCTCCTTGGTGCCATGAAAGAACAGAAGATAAAGGAAGAGGCAGAGATTCAGTTGAAGGATTCAAAAGAAACACTAGCTAATAGCCCAGGATATGAGAGTAGCATTCATGACCTCAGCCCAACCTTGTGGCATGCCTTAGACGTTTGGAGGTGCACGGACCATCTTGGGGAGGGATTTTCTGATGCCATGAGGGCTTTGTCTCTTTGTGGGAGCCGTCTTGGAACAGAGCACTGGTGAGATATTACACTACTTGCATTTTTCTGTGTTTGCAGGCTATGAACAGCTGGTAAAGTAATTTTTGTCAACATTTTGGCTGGTCTAGAGGCCTGTCTACTGATCAAATATTTGTCCATGAACATACAAATGTTTAAACACTTGTTGGGAATGTCAAACATACCTTAAGTTTGAAGACCCTCATACATGTTCGACATTGTTCAAATTTGTTTGGGAAAAGTCAACATGATCGTACGTTTGTTCATGAGCATTGTCATACAAATGTATGCTGATGTTTGTGCACATTCAACAAACAATCTTGTAAGCATGGCTTAAGAGGTTTATGTGTTACATTTTCTTGGCACAGTGAATACTTCTACAAAGTATTGCAGTTGCGGATAACTCTACTTCTATGGAGATGATGTGAGACTTCTTTGTTGATTTTTTTTTTGCTTGTTTGTCTGCTTGTCTGTTGGTTTTTTGTTTGCATTTAAGCATAATCATCCACATGAATAATCCCTGTGATTTTGTTCTGGACTTTCATTTTAGGCTGATTTATGCAATTTGAAGACATATGAAGAGAAAGTTCATGCATGAGCATTTCTGTTCTCTTATGGAATTTTAATGCCATTCACATCACATTCTCTAGATTATCTGCCAAAAGAGTTCAAAGAGTCCTTCAAATTGTATATTTCTTCTTTCTTCCATTACAAGGGTGGATGCAAGCTGTGCTATCAGGGTCATAGGGGAAACTGCAAAGGGTAACCTACAAGTTCTCAGAATGTTTCAGAATCTAGCCAAGGGGATAATCCCCCAATCTAAAGCAGTTCCAGTCAATGTTGGTTTGACAGCAGATGAAGGCATAGGGGAAGAAGATGACCTTGCCTCTTTAGAGAGTGATGAAAGTTCCAAACAATCTGCTGCTAGCTTGGACTCCATGGAGATTAAGTTTGAGGAGATGATGGGATTAAGAACGTCAAGTGCTGTGGATGGTGATGAGATCAAGAAAATGGATCCACAGGGCATTTCTCCTGGTCGGCAAAAACTCAGTGAAACCGGCCACATGTCTCAGCAAAAGTCAACAAGAAATACTTCCATGTGTGCATATCTGGACACACCTTATGTAAGTTTGAAGTAACAGATGTATGTGGCAAATGCTTTTGGAGTCATTGAAAGCTTTAAACAACTTGTTAAATTAATAAGCCATTTGAAAGGTGTGCATTGTTTTTGCACTAGAAACATTTCCAATATTATTAAAAGTAATCACAAAGTAAAGTATTGTCACATCGGAACAAACATGTCCTTTGATGCAAATGGCATAGATGAAGTCACTATCTTGATGCACAAGGAGAGTTTGATGGGAACACTTTAAGTCAATTTTTTACAGAATGACGATGGTATAGTTAGGTTTTGAAAGATGAGAGTTTACTGGGATAGGAGGGGAAGGTATAAAATGTGAGGGGATAATTTGATGTTGTAGCTAGTAGATCAACTTGTGTTGTGATTTTGAGTTTGTAGCCAGGGGAGCATGCTATCAGAGAAAATGGAATGGTTGCTCGCGGACAACTTAATCTTAGAAATCTTTCTGTTTGTTGAATTTTGGGAAGAATTTGAAAATGTATCTGGTTCAGCTAATACAAGCATCTTTGTAGTTATTTTAGGTAAGTAGTCAGCTGGTTTACCTAAACATGCTTCAGCCTTTCCTTCAGTTGCCTACGTAGCAGACTGTATGGCATATTCCTTGTTCAGTCATATCCCCACAGTCTGCCAAAGTGAACACCAGACAAATTTTTTTGGATAGTCATAGAAATATGTGGCCTCAAGACTGGTTGAATGTCGGTGAATATTCATAAGAAGGCAACATCTGGTCCCGCTTACATCATGTGGTAGCCTATGCCACCCACAGAGTTGGTATGTCACTGTAATACCATTCCCTGGTAGTACCCACTGCATAGGTGGTTATGCAACACAGTACTGATAAGACTTCTTAGGTTTCAGTCTACGCCTTCAGTTTCCGACTACAGGATTGCACACACTCACTCAAAAACAATGGCATGAATAATGAGAGAGTACATGAATAAGTCATATTATGGTAATGAAGTTTGCGTCTAAAATTGGACGCAGTCCTCTTCACTTTGGCGGACGGTGTTTGGAAGCTGAGGAGCTGAGCAAACAGAGTCTGCTCCATGGGGTATTCCTTCAGTTGAATTTGTCAAAAAGGAGACTGATTTTGGTGGCAGTCCCAGACTTGTCAACTCTGACGGTTTCACCATGAGTCTCACAGTTTGAGCATTGCCTCACAATGAAAATGCCACAGTGAAAATCACTTTGAAGCAATGTCAGATCAGTTTCCTTTACATCTAGACCAAGATCAGTGGTTTCCACCATTGGCTAAGTTATTATTGAATCACAAATGTACCATTGTCAGAAAAGTGACTAATTAGCAAAAGATTACCTACAGGAGATACTATATTCAGGCTATTTTCTTGCATTTGTCAGGTTTTTCTAGCTTTAAATTGACATTCCAGTCTGGTAACCTAAGCAACTGCTGACATAACTTTTGCAGCCGTACCTTGTGTGTGCAGTGTGTCTGGTAGTTCACACTGTCATTCACTGATATACGCTTTGAAGATGGCATCTTAACTTTTTAAAGAGGGTGAAAAAAGAATTCCAAAATCTTCCTAGTTTAAAAAACACTTTCATAATAACATATGAGACTTGCTTAGAATCTCTAGGTTTGAGATGTGATTTCCAGGTGTTCTTGCAAGAACCTCAAGGTTTGCCATTTTTGAGGTTGGCAAGTCACTGAGCAAAAACCACCCCAAGAAGTACAAAGTCCCCGTGTAACTTCTATGGGACTTTAACCCATGGTCAATGAAAATTTTTTGTTCATCAGCACAAACAGCTCGGCCACCTGAGGTTTCATTTATTTAGTCTTTACCTTCATATACATTCCAGCATGATAGGGCTGCATCTCTTACCAGTGGCAGTGCCATAGGGACCAAACACTCCCCAGGGTCAAGCAGTTACCGGACCATTCCTGACATCAGTAGTTGTGAAAGCCAACTAGACTCAGCTGGGGGTATGAAGAGGTGGTCAGGTAGCCGTCTTAGTGATGTTTATGATGTTGAGGATGAAGACAGTGACTTGGTTCCTGGAGATGATAGCTTTGTGGAACCTAGAAATATTGATGTCACAAGAAACTCACCATCTGAAAGGTGAGCCATGATTGTAGGAAGTAGATTAAACTTATCCTGGATACATTTTTGATAGGGGAACAGAAGGGGGAAGCTCCAGCTCATCCACAAAATTTCAGAGCACCCCCCCCCACCTACTGGTGATCGATGGAAGATATGTTAAAAAGAACATACATCAGCCCTCCCATTTGGAGATCTAGCACCACTCCAGCCCCCACAGGGAAAATTTTGGCTATCCCACTGTAGGGAAAGGAAGCAGGCTGGCTACTCATGAAGACAAAGGATGAGATATAAAAAGTATTATTTGTAATGTTGACAGATAAGATTTCTTTAATCATGCTTTACTGATCTCATACTTCACACAATCATTAAGGAGAGATTTAAATGGATTTTGAAAGCAAGAAATGATGAACAGCCTGCCCCTCCTCTCCCTAAAAAGGATTAATGGATTTAACATTGTCTGCACAAAATAAACGGGATGGTAGAAGATGGGGAAACTTCACTTTTAAGAGGAGGTATGGGTATGTAATTAAACATTTCAACTCTGGTTTTATGTTTACAGTGCAAGTGGGAAAGCTGACATTCCAAACTTTCCGGAGGGAACTGGACCCAAACTGAACAGGGAAGTCAGTTTTGACATCGAAATCGTCAACAACAGCCCAAGCAATGAGCCAAAGCGAAAGTCTAGTATGAGAGGTGCATCTAGGACAGGGCCAGTTGGAGCCAACAGGAGCCCCACTACCAAATCAGTTGTCATTGACCCAGTTCCAAGCACCACATTTTATTCAGAGGGGTCTGATGGGGCTTCTGACAAAACTGATCAGCCTAAAACGGATTTGCCAACCACAAAAAAGGTAATTATTTTATCTTTATGTCAAGAACTTGCCCAATTTTATCTGCTAATTGTGCATCATGTGCTGGCATGGGTAGGCAAATCCCTAGTGACTTCTTATCCTCCCCAATAGCTGATTTGTTTGTCTATCGGCTCCTTATTTCTCTCTGTTTCAGTATTCACCATTACTTACTGGGAATTTTGGTTGTTTGTGTCTTTAACTCAAATAATAGATGCTGTTTACTGCCAGTACTCCCATCCAAAGAAATCCTCTTCGAGGATGAAGTTTGAGGGAATGTAATGACTGCACAGATAGCAGTTCACTTCTTACAAAGTTTTGTTTCCTCAAGTCTTGAAATATTGAGTACAATTTGTGTTTTTTTTTTCTGTTGTTTTTAAAGTCTCTCTTTAAGCTGCCAATTTTAAGTAAATACAAGGTGTAAAAATTCTACTTTGAATTTTAAAATGTATATTTTCAGAAATTGTTCCTTTCATAGGCAATGTGCACTGTGATTATTTCCAGAATTTAAGTGAGATCTCTTGGTACACAGAGTAAACCAGGGGAAGAGATCATCATCAACAAATTATCTTCTGCCATAACAAGACTCAAGACAACACCACAGTTTTCAAGATGTTAACTCTCATAAATGTTAGCTTGTTGACATTTTTGTGATGGCTTTACAAGGTCAAACCAACTAGGCTGACAGTTTGCACAGAGCCGACTACTGTGGATAGTGCTGACTCTCAAAATGTGTAGCAAGGTTCTTACAGTGAATGCTTTTTAAGGTTCATAGGCCAGCAAACAATCTCTGTTCTGTTGTGTTACTAGATTCTGAATATTAGTATGGTATTTAAGCTCCAAAAGTGGAATCATACTCTGTCAATAATACACATATATGAAGTTGCTTTAAATAGGGGAGATGAGAAACGCCAGTGCCACTCCCTCCCCCCCCCCCTGTGTCATGTTTAATTTTAACCCATTACACGAATTTATGACAGACAAATGTTCACAGGCCCAGCCATATTATGAATGAAATGCAGCCTCTTTTACAGAGTAATTTGAAGTCGTTTATTTTGGTTTTCTGACTGTGAAAAAAGAACTGCTCTCATAAGTGTCACATATTGTTTTCTCCAAAGGTTTCAAGTAATTATGGCATAACAAGTTGGCCCTGGGAGGTGGCATACATGTATACAGAGATGCTGACAGACATATGCTTATATGGCAAAACAGCCAACATTAAGAAAATAGCACTTATTGGGAGCAGAAATGGACTTAACGTGACAAGACCTAAGGAAAAGCTGAGGACTTTCGATGATGGAAAGTTGAGCAAGGTGCACAGTGCAGGTCTCTTGGATTTAGCAGAAATACACAGATTTGATGGGAATGAAGCAGGTAAGATTTAAAATTAGACAGATTTGCTTTTATCTATTATTTCTCATACTTCTTTAGTTTATAAAGTGTTTATTTGTATTTCCGACTAAGAAATAAAAGGACTGCTCTCATAAGTGGCAAACACTTTTTACAAAGGTTTTAAGTAATTATGGCATAACAAGCTGGCCTGGTACTAATCAAAACCATGTTTTATTGGACATTAATGTATGAACATAAATCTTGTTGGTTAATGTATCTCATACAGAGTTGTTTCCTGCAGTTTTATAAGATAAGACTTAAAAATCATATCCTTTAAACAGAAGTTGATTTGTTAACATAAGTATTATACTGAGGTCCATGTGTTGATTCTAAATTCTAAGATGTCATGCATTTCAATATTTTTACTAGCATACCAGAGGTCTCAATGAAGAACTTATTCCTTTTTGTTAGAGTGAGGCTGCTATAGTATGCATTGTTCAAAAGCAAAATAGAGGGCTCACTTTAAACTTTTAATTTGAGTTTTAGCGAAAATAATAACTCATGGGAGGCAAAAGTGTGAGCGAATTTATAAGCAGTAAGTGCTAATCAATGTTCAAATTGATTAGTGGTGACTCCATCTTGAAGAGCAATGGTTAAAACCAACAATTAAAACATATATCCATAGGCAGAGCATGAGTAAACGTTGATTTACAATTTTGCCAAGCTATCTTAAAATTGAATCAGAACAGGAATATCTTGGGTTTGCAAATCTATGCATATTCACCTATTTGATCCCTTTCAGTCTTGAAAATTTGGAAGTGTATAGAGATGACACCCTCAAATAAATGTGGTTATCTCTCCAACTAGCATAAGGGTCTTATTGAACAAGACTGCCATCCTAAGAAACCTATGAACGTGTTTAATTTCTTTGTCAGATGATGTAGATGATTGGAGCTGGCGTATAAGATTTGCAGCAATATCAGGACTGGTCAAGATAAGCCGCTCTTGCAGAAGTGACCAGTCTCTAGAAGGGATGGGGACAGTGGTCTGGAACATGCTAATGATTCGTCATTCTCAGGAGAGAGATGAGAGAGTGATGGAAGCATTCAGGGTCGGACAGGTTAGTTGATAGATAGTTTTTAGTTTGTCGACATTGTATTATGTTGTCATCATTTATGTGAGTGTTGTCTTAAAGGGAAAATGCACTCACCCCAATCAGAGTTAGTATGCTCTGTCACTCTAATTCATGAATGGCCTATTTTGATCATGTGACAATATTTTTATTAGTGAATTGTGAAATTCAAGGAGAATTTCTCATTGCTTTACCTATTGTTTGTAAAAGTTATGTTCAAAACGTCTTCAGAGATGCTTGTAATGCAATAAGAGGAAATTTGCAAGTTTTCTGATTTTTCGAAGCAAATTTTGGCATGACTGCCTAGTGCCTTTAAATGAAAAAAATGTAGGTGCAGTTTATTGTAGGGATAGCATTATGACAATTGTAATTAAGCAAGACTTTTTGCAAATATTTTGAAATATCATACCTCCCTTAGATTTTTGTTTTTTGCTCATTGATATATTCAGTTTTTTACTGTTTGGTTGTGCTGTTCTTTCTGGTTTTTTTTTTTTTTTTGGTCTTTCTCTTCTTTACATTTCAAAAATCTTCTCCACATTTAAAAGGAAATATTGTCTTGTTTTACAGAAAATATTCATATTTTTTGAACCAATATTAACAGATACAGAATGATAGACAATTCAAAATAAGGCAGTGCAGTAGCTTTCTTTTCATGAAAGGCTCTTCCATAAAAAATTTGGTTATTTGTTGCACAAAAATAATTTGTTCACCCAAACTTTCAAAAATTCAAATGATGCAACATCCATTACTCTTGTAATGCATATTAATACTTTTAGGAGATAGAACCATGGTCAGAGTTTATTGGTGAGACTGAATGGTGTAATGATGATTTATGGTATTTTCTTTGCATGCCATTTTGGTGCATTTTAAATGCAATATTTCCCTTTCAAATGAGTTTGTTATAATTAAATTGGAATTACACAAAGTCTAAACATCTTTCCATGGGTTGGTTTTCCCTTTCCTGTACATCATGCATGTAATTTGCACCTAAGAGCATATATACTTGTCACTGTCATGTATCACAATTGACAATCTTGTCAAACTTGGCAATCTATCATTTACTTTGTGCCTCCTTTAGGTTGATGCTCAACTTGAATGTGAAATGCAGAAGACCCTCAAATCACATTCCCTCAACTTCCGACTGGCAGCAGGTTTGGCATCCAACTACCTCCCCCCTCTCCAACCACCCATCCAACCAGTCAAGAGGAAACAAAGACCAAAAGCAGAACTTCCAAAACCAACTGAATCACCTAGAAAGGGACCTAATCGGCCCTCACTGAGGTATTGAAAACATTATTGCTGGATCTTGATATTTGGAGAGTTTATTTGTTATTGTTATTAATTTCACCCCAAACAGTAAAAGTTTTCATTACTAAGTTATAACCCTTTTCCAACTTAAACCAAACCTCCTGTCTAGTACACCTCTAAGACAGAGCCCACAGTAGCCTGCATCGAGTTTACATTGCTGGAGGCAATATTGTCAAACACAGTGGGTGTGACCTTAATTGAGAACACAACTGACTGTACAAGTCATTATTGACCAACCAGAGTGAAACTGTATTGTTTTAATGAATGTTAATCAAAGTGTGGTTATCAACTGTTTTGAGGGTCATGCTATATCCCCTTCACTTCTTATTGGATCATGAAATGAAGCAGCTTTTATGGTTAGTACAGAGATTGTTGTTATCACTTAAAATGGAGTTTTAAAGGAAAGGTACATCATCATGGAATTATTTTGAAAAATTTTGGAAAGTTTGCAATCTTAGTACTAAGTTGTACTATGTGTGCCTCTGGCAGTTACTAAAATCACTCATACCATGCTCTGTTAATTAAGTAATATAAAGCAGTTTGGTATCCTTCTACCCTTGATTTGTTTTTTTCTGGGGGGAAAGGGGGGGGGAAGGGAGCTCTTCATGTCAGATTATAGGTTGTAAGTTACCATAAATCTTAAAGCAGTGAGCAATTGATGCAATATCAACTACTTTTTAATGGAAAGAAAATCCTCTTTTGAAGTTTAGGGTAAATTTTTCTATCCCAATTTCTTTAAAATTCTCCAAGCATAGTTTACTTGTATCCTCTCTCCCAATTTTAAAAATTGTTTTAAAACCTCACCTCATACTGAGCAATTTCATTGGCCAAGGCTAATATTCTATTGATGAACACCCTATACTTTGTAGTAGTTTCCCTAACCTTTCCAAACAATCTGCTTTGAACCCCTTGTAAGTTGAGAATCTGATTCTAAGTGTAACTGTTGCTTCTTGAATAGTGTACACTGACCAAATCTGTGGTACAATTTTCATCTTTTCGTTCTGCATAAGTCATGGAGCTGCCAAAATATACATATATTTAGTAAACAGTAAAACCCTGTTTTTGCCAGACTAGAACGCAACAGGATTAAGTTTGTATCCTCAAAGTTTTCTATCCATTAAGAGGCGAAAATTTTACTGAATTTCAGCCAAAATACACTTACTTTTCAACTCTTGTACAGTCACGGTATGATGTCATTCTGTTTGAAATAAAATTTTGTGAGAAATGGTTTTGCACACTTTCTTGTTGACCCGATGTACAGTACTTGGAGCCAAAAGTTGAAATCCTGTGCATCCAAACTTCGTGATTATCTAAAACTACCTTTGGTCCTGAGGTGCGGGTATGAACAGGGTTTTACTGTAGTCTAAATGTACCTAAAGTCTAAAATATATGTTACCAAGCTTGCAAACTGCATCCATATGTTCTAACTCCAATCTTCACAGGACATTCCTGAGCTGAGATATAAATGTTGAAGCTTATTCAAAATGGTAGATTGCACAGTAATTTGTGATGTGATGGTACAACTCAAATTACTGTCTTTGTATTTCTGTGTTTTATCGAAAGCCATTGTCCCTTGTACCAAAATGTGACCATTGTCTTACTGTTGAAGGGTGACTTGGCTGTGTAAGCCCACTCCATTCAGCATGCTTTGTAAGGGAATAATAAATGTTCCCAGTTCACATAAACATCTCAGTTTCAAAAGGAAACAAAACCAGGTAATTTGAGTTGTACAATGAGGACATCACAGATTATTGTGCAATTGACTATTTCAAACTAAGTGAATAAATTTCAACTTTTTGTATCTCAGCAATGGAGGAAGCTTTGAAAATGGGAATTTTGATGAATGAAATTTATTTTCTAACCTCTATAATATATATTTTTGTAGTTCTAGACTTAACTGTAGTTTCCAATTTGCTATCTTTCCATCTCAGTTAAAGTTGGGTAACTTACCACATGTTTAAAAACATGATTTTTATCTTGCTTTGACTGACTTTTTCTCTTGGAACATCTATCAGCATTGATATATCTTGGAAATTATCTTCCACTTTCCAGCCCTTGGGTCATAAAAGTCTTGGAATTTTGTAGAAATGACAGAAGTCATGACAAAGTGATGGAATATTCTGAAGACTTTATAAATTCCTTCTAAATGTTTGTTAAATGTGTAGTTTATTCCAGATTTACACCTAAGGGAACATGTAAATGTTAAACTTTTAAGAGGTTATGGATACCTCATAGTGTGGCCTTGAGGTCAGGGAAAAATCATGGCATTAATTTTACTTAAGATAGAAAAACCCTGACATGTTAATTGGTATTTGACAAAATATAGCTATGAAAGTTCCTTCCTGGCAGAGAGAGTGTCCCTATGATAACTTTATTTTCTTGTCTTTCTTCCAGGCAAGAGCTGCTTTTAGCTACAGCCTTGAGAGAACCCCAGGTCACTTTAAACGATAGAACAGATCTAGATTTGAAGAGGATTGTAGAAGACCAGGTGAGTTAAGTTATAAATTTGGACAAATGATTTACTAGTTGATCTTATACATCCAAGAAATGCTGGTTTCGACCTGTGTAGGATTCATTTATACTGTAGTTTCTTGCTCTGACCCACCTTTATATTAGTCCCTGTGAGGTTTTATTGTATAATTGCTGTTTCATTGGGTAGGGGGGGGGGGGTATTGCAACATTGGTGAGAGTATGTTGACCAGAGTAAGTATACAACGTTACGTGAAATTGCCCTTACTCAAATCGCCTACCACTGTACCATTCAAAACCCGACCTCTGGTTGAAAAGTCGGGATTTTACTTGATGTTCGCACCTACAGATTATAGCATAAAATTTTGAAAAATCAATAAAAATATTAGAAAACCTGATAAGTGTCCCAGTAGTTATAATCTGTAGGTGCGAACATCAAGTAAAATCCTGACTTGTCACGTAATA
>WURT03001557.1:4311-17012 GCA_009936505.3 Holothuria glaberrima
AGCAATAGAGTAGGAAAAATAAGCCAGTGAGCCACAACTGGAAAAAAGGCTGTGGCCGGCCCGACTTAAACCTATTGAGCCGTAAAACCTCATCTAACTAACTAACCTATGGCACATAGCCTGGAATTGTTTCTAATGAGATGCTATGAAAGCCAAGCATAGCCATAGGATGGTGTTTGCCTTAAAGGGGCTTACTGAGTTGGTTCACAAAATTCACAATTTTTTCATACCTGTTGAGTGTTACTCAAGTTTTGATGGTAAATGGTCAAACTAAGAGATTCTGCACATCTGACTTACAACTGGAATGGCAATGATAGGGTAATTAATGCCATTGAACAAATTCATGACCAGACACTTATCATTAGGTATTAATCATATGCAAATATTTCTCACAATTTTGCTTACTATAGGGAATGATACATGAGTAATGAAGGTAATTAGAAATATTGTCATGCAATGATCTCCTTCAAACTCGTCACAAAATAATCAATTAATACAATGAGCCTCTTTTAACTTTCTTACTGCTTTTTTGTTGATAACCGACCTTATGCACATGATGTTATAGGACAGAAAGTACACCCCCTCCTACACCCCCCAGCCAATGAAACAATTTCCTTCAAACTCGTCACAAAATAATCGATATAAAATTCAATGAGCCTGTTCTAACTTTTTCACTGCTCTTTTGTTGACAACAGACCTCATGCATACAATGTTATAGAACAGAAAGTGCACCCCCTCTACCAATGCAATAACTTCCTTCAAAATCGTCACAATATAATCAATATCAATTCAATGAACCTCTTTTAACTTTCCTACTACTCTTTTGTTGACAACAGACCTCATGCATAAGATGTTATAGGACAGAAAGTACTGTACACCCCCTCCCCTCCCCCCTCCCTCCGGTGGACCTTTTTAGTCTTATTCTCTATCTGGTAATTAGTTTTGGGTTAAATCTCACATGGGCAATTCACCTCAGCTGATGAAGCCTGTAGTCTAGACCAAACAATGTGTTAATACCACTCGTAGGCTAGTATTCACTATCCTGAAGTCGATACTCGAAACACAAGCCTGCAGCAGTTATGCTGTCATTGCAGTAATCACAAATCTATTCAGTCATAACTGTAAAGGTCACATGTACCTAAATTCACAAAGTTGTTAGTCTCCAAAGCTAAGCACTACTTACTACAAGTCTATCAATGTGAATGAGGTACAAAATGCAGGAGATAGATAACTGGCAAGTTTTTGCATTCCACATCAAAATTGCTGTTTTTTACACCTCAGTGGCAACTGTTTACCTCCAAATTATTTTTTCCATCATAAAAAATATCACCATGTGCTAAAATTTACATTCACTAATTTTTTTAAAATTTGAATCAACATTTTTTTAATAAATAAACACAGCACAGATGGAATGCAATGAAAATACACAGGTCCCAGTGTACCAGACTATGTGGGTGCTGTCATGATTTAACTTATTATATGGCCTTTTAAGAACATATCGTTTTATCGTAGCCAGCAAGTACTGACGATACGCCTTAAGATATCACTCACGCTGTTTTCTTGTCTATTGATGTCACCATTTTTTCCTTTTTGAAGTCGTAACTAGACTACTGTATAATCTGTTACTACCATGGAAGATATTGGTATGTAAAGTTTCTGTACTTTGTAAGTGCTAGTAGTTCATGTAAAAGATTGCATTTAAGGCACCAGTTGTGATAAGCATTCTTTAATTTATTTTAGACGTTTTAATCAACTTGATTTGCCAATATTTTACCTTGAATAGCTCATGGGGAAATTGCTTGGGTACACAAGTTATTTGGGGGAATTATCATGATGTAATAGCCTACAGAGGAGTTGGTGGGCCATCAAATTACTTGTTTTACTGCTTATTTCTACTTCATAAAAAGAGGGCTTAAGGACAGTAAAGCCTTAACGTAATCATTTGCTAAAAGTGTTCTGCAATATCATATTCTTTGTTTTGTTGGACAGAGGCTTGATTCCTTGTTTTTTCCTTTATTTTCTTTGCAGGAAATACCACAGTTTTTAAATTCTTCTTTGTTATACTTGTGGTTTGCAGCAATATATAATAAACACACAGACACCCAAATGACGGAATCTGTCGTTATTGTAAGCAACAATATTGCAACAACATCTTTCTAGTGACACCCAGTTTATTCTCAAGGACTTACATAAGTTGAATCTTTGCGATTCCTTCATAGGTGCAATTATCATGTCTGTCGTTCATGTAGTTCAATGTAGAGGTCTTTTGCAAGGGACATTCCACTTCCAGTACATAGCTTCCTTTTTCAGAATTAACTGACTCTAATACAAATTTTTGGATTTTATTTTAATTATCATATGGATGTTTAAAAGGATGTATAGAAAGGATCATTCTCATATTCCCCAAACTCAGCTAATTTGGAAACTCATGAGCTCCGATATTTACCTCTTATTTACACATGTATGCCATTACTGCATGCGATAACTGTCTGGCAAAAGCTGATGGCACTGGGGGATCCCCTATCTATAAAGGGCACCTAGAGCCTTTCATAACTGAATGTGGTTTTTGTATATAGAGACAAAAGTTGGATTTAGCAATGAACACTTGGAATTTTATAACTTGAGACCAAAAATTGTGGACTGATGTAAAAATGTAAAACCTACTATCAAATTTATATCCATTTTTAAACACTTAGAAACTAACTGTTTCTTACATCATTGCACAATATTGTCAAAACACACTGTAAAGCTGACACGTGAAGTCATGATGCTTGGAATATGACACAGCTAGTAGTTCTATGACATAGCTGTCACATAAATACACACTGTGAGCCTATATGGAAGAGGTACTCTTAAGTAGAAGCATGTGGCCTCAACTGAAAATAAAGTTTGTTAAAAACTTCATGAACTTGATCCTAGCAGTTTTACCCACATTTTCTCATCTTTTTAACTTCTCACTGCCGTACACATTATATTGCCTCTACACACTGTGCAGGCTATCCATATGACATCACAACAGACTACGTAAACTAGATCATTTGCTGTATGCTGTGACAAACGGCTGTATCATAAATTAAAGTTTGTAACTACTTCAAACAAATATGAGTGCAATAATTGTTGCACACATTTGGAGAACTAAATATAATGGAAAATTTCCAAGAACTGCACAGTAAACATAAAAGGAAGCTCTAAGTCATTAAACTGACAACTGCTTTTAGTGTCTCAATATGTAACAAACCTAGAATGATTTCTAATAAATTTGATAAGTACCAATGTTCTTATTCCTAGAATACAACTACTGATTGGTGAGCTTATTTGAACAAACAGTCATTAAAAATTAAGCAGCCTGAATTCTATTTTGAACAATATAGCTACTAGGTGATGTATTCTCATTCCCTGAGGAAATTCCCAAATGTAGCAAACTTTCAAATTGCAGTATACATAAATCTTTTTTTATGAAGAAAGAACTGATTGATCTCAGATATTTTACTATGTAAGAGTGGAGTGGGAAAGGAAACTATTCAATTCCACCTTTTATCCACAACAATCCAAAAAAGCCTGCCACAAACACTCATCAAAATTTTTACGGAACTGTTCATACTATATATGCACCATGGAAACTGCAATACAGTATGCATGCTTAATACATAAAATTCTCATTGAAACATATAAATCATGTTTATTATCCTGTTCTCATTTAAATCTAGAGCAGAAATTCCATGAAATCTAAAAAGCCAATCCCAATCTTAATTAAAACTCCCATGATGCAAAGAAACATGCAAATCATGAGGGGAAAGCTATTGACCAATGAGAACCTTCTATTCAAGAGTCACCTGTATTCTCAATATCACTTCAACTTCAACTTTCACATTTTTCCTTTTTTAAACAAAAGTAAGTATTTGGGATTGATTTCATGGGGCGGGAAAAGGGGGGGTGTCTACTTAATCTTCTACAGTACATCACTTCTCCAAATTCCTATTGGTAATTTGTGGCTAACTTGACAATGAAACACGGAGCACCCACCAATCAGTGTCCACTGGATGTCCATGAGCTGAATTTAAACATTCATTTCAAGTAAGGAAAAAAATTTGCAAAATACAATAAAACTTCTGTGTGTTCTAACAAACTGCATGGGATGACAGCATGATACACTATGTAAAAAGGTGAAACAATTCTCAAGAGCTCTAAAAGGAGGCATTTCCAACAAAAAAAGACAATACATAATGAACAAATATGGGAAAAGTTTGGTAGTAATTTGTAACTCCATGTTTGAGAAGGGAAATATACATTTTGTACAACAAAATGATGTTGACCACTTGTCTTAATAGTATCATTCTTTAATGCGATATTTGCTTTAGCTTTTGCACAGGCTTTATCTTTCACATGCCAAAGAATTTACAAATGCAACTCTACAATATGATTACTGTGCATGTTTTTGATGTAAATAAGGGGAGTGAGGAGCAAAATAAACTCACAAAATATGATTGTTGTACATGTTTTCTATGTAAATAGGCCAGGATAGTGAGGAGTGAAACAGACCCACATAATATGATTGTTGTGCATGTTTTTGATGTTAACAGGGGTAGTGAGGAGCAAAATCTACCCACAATATATGATTGTGATGCGTGTTTTTGAGAGTATTGAAACTTAAGTAGAGTCATGGACTCCACACAAAGTGGAGTCATAACTCCCAAAGCTGAGTTGGATGTGACCTGCCAAGCCTTTATCTTTCTAAATTAACTACACATTACTGCACAATGGGACCACTTGCAATGTGAACTTCAAAATAAATCTAATGTCTGTGAACACTTGCATACATTTTATACACATTTCACAGCGCTTCCATTCCTACAAAATGCCCATGTAATAGCAGCAACACTAGTGTAAATGATACTTACTAATACAGATCATCCACTTTCATCTATATGAACTGTACTTTGTGAAAACAGAGCAAAGTTCACTTCCTGACAAGCATAGAGGAAAGGAGACATCACAATTTTCTTCCAGATCTGTATGGAGTCCTTGACTATAGTCACAATGATAGTAACCACATGATGGAGGTCTTATTCTTACTTTTTTTTTTTTTTTATTTTTTGCAATTTTGGTAATATGGCATATTCTTTCCTCTGAAAACCTCAAATAACCTGAACCAGAGACATGGTGTGGTATTCCCAGGGAAGTATAACATATGGCTGATGTTGTGGTAGGCCACAGTATATGATAAATCACTGCATGGTAAAAGGCTTTGTTCTACCTGGACCCCCTCTGTAGATGCTACTTACCCACAGGCACCTATGGTATTGGGTAGAGATTCAAGAGACCACTGTGATGTTGGTGAACAAAACAGGGTTGCCAGCACAGAGGAGGGGGGTAGGGGAGGGAGATATGCCATTCTCCAATAATTTTGCTCCACATGGTTTACTCACCTTTTATTCACTATCTTAGGCACTGCAGAGCATCAAACGATTTGTCCACAGATTTACCTTGATAGCTAGCATAGCAGGTGTCGAATATGTACTCCTCTTTTCACATACATACTCTATAACACCTGAGAACAATGACAAAGATCATCCAATTTTGCTATATTCATGAGCCCAATTTGACATGACCTCTTGACTGTTGATTGGTTCCGATATATGAATATATTGCACAACGAAGCTTTCTCTGACATGTTGTTCTGCAACCTACTCACTTTTACACACTAAGTCAATAGGACTTCATTGTGTGGGCTTAAAAGGACCGCGTGTTTGGTCTAGTGGTAGAGCATCCGCCTCTCACGTGGGAGGCCCATGTTCGATTTCCCAGGTCGAGTCATACCAAAGACTTTAAAAATGGAACCTTCTGCCATTGTGCGTGATGCTCAGCATACGCAATGGAATAAGGGAAAACAAGCAAGTGAGCCACAACTGGAAAAAAGGCTGTGGCCGGCTTGACTTGAACCAATTGGTTGGAAACTGGGCCGTTAAACCTCATCTAACTAACTCACTAACGGTGGACATGTAATAAATTCAGTTGTTCTACTCAAAAAAGCTAGATTAAGATCCCCTGATCGAAAATCTGTTGGAACTATTCGAATATCTTTTACCCTTCTCAAGATTTTTCTCTTCAAAGTTTGACCATTTGTGGGAATTGTTCATTAGCTATGCAAAAATATGATGTGGAGTGCTGCACAGTGTCTGTATCTCTTTTGTTATTCCTTCATAAATTATCTGTTAATTACTTAATAGGTAGTTTCTAGTTTGGTGTTTAATGCGGATATTTCCAAAGAACTATAAAATAGCTACTTCCAAAGTTAACCCCTCAGGGCATCCCAAAATTACAGCTGTCCTTGGAATGAAGGGCTAAACCAACAAAGGATAACATTACACCCAGTTGACAGGTCCCTCTCTGTACAGTCACAAATTTGCATAAGTAGGTCATGCTTATTCATGATGTAGGTGTTAAACAGTTTTTGTCTTGTAAAATGGTCAATATTTGATGGATTTTAATGGGAATTATGGCTATTTTTATTATTTTTAATGTTTTACATCAAATAGGCAAGCATCATATTTACATGTCTACAGACCTTTAAGCGGGAGAAATCACACACTAAAACCCTATTAACATTGGTCCCCTGGAAAGCATGGTAATCAGACTTACTCAAGGCTATTTTTCGTTGAATATTTATGTCTTATGTTTGCTGTGATGGTAAATATGAATAGTTAATAGCATACAGTTTAAATGCAGTTTCATTAAGAATTCTTGCGTAAGATCTCCGAAATCCCTGATGTTGGTTTTACAAGTGCAGCTAACTTAGGTGCAGGAACAGTACATGTCTGCCAAGCAGGCAATCCACAGATGGGCATTTTGCCTGAAATTTCACAACTTACCATAACTTAAAAACAACAAAAACTTGGACAATTAAATCGTTGCAGAAAGTACAATGGAGTCAGTCATGATCCCATCATAGTGGACTTGTTACTTCAGTATTAACCAAGACAACAAACCATGAACTACAGTTTGAGGAACAATAGTTACTGTACATCACATACATACCCAATAACATGCATACCCCAAAGACAAAAGTTTGGAAATATGAATCATTTGTGTAATTTCTGACATTTGATCCTAATAATTGATGACTACCTGTTGAAGTGAGTCACTCTAAGCATAATTTGAAGGAAATTGAAATATTTGTGACTAGATGGAACTTCCTAGCTGTCAACACCTACTGTAATAAGCCCACAAGCATTCAAGAAAGTACTCTGTACCCTATCAATTGCAAAGATTATGAAAGTATGCCTACAGAGAGAAAAACAAAGGAATCATGTTTACCATGCAAGCAGATTGTACTTGTAAACAGAAAACAGCCTTAATCATTGTAAAACATTCAGTTTCACCAATAAGTTCCTGACATAGTTTTTCTCCCTTGAAATTTTATACACAACAAAGATTACAGATGTTGCAACATTTGAAAGTTAGAAAGTTTAGGCAATCACATTATTCATGATCAAGGTTCAAGCTTAGTCACCTGGCTACCTTAATGGGAACTACGTATCATTCTACATCTACAAATCATGGTTTAAACATTAAGCTTTGCTGTACCATAAACACAGTGTGTCCCCTTAAGCATGGAAGTACTTCCTAGGCAACATTTCTATTTAAAGGGAAAATGCAGTCTCCCAATTTGAAGTAGTGTACCCCAGTACACTAGTTCAGGGATGGCTCCTATCAATCATGTGACAATATTTTTGTTACTTATTTCTTAAATTTATGCAGAATAACTCCTTGGTGTACCTTAAATATTCAATGATTTCACACAGGAACATTAAGAAAATACTTGTGAGAGAAACAAGAGGAGATCTGAAAGATTTAGCAAATTTTTGAAAATGAACTTGGGGGGACTGCCTTCTCCCTTTAACTAATCTCTTGTTCCAGGAAACTTGAGAAAATTTAACTGAAAAAAAAGAAGTGAAAAATCAAAACCAAATTTGACAACAAAAGATCAACTTACCATATCAGAGGGGTACCTCACATGAACTTGCACTCCTTCCTCTAAAGAGAGTTCCATATCTATTACTAGTCGTACAATACACCTGTACTTCTAATTCTTCTAAAGTTAACACTCAAGGTATAATGTTATCTCAAACTTATTCACTTGGTACTATGAGATGTACCATATTTGAAATTTTCCACAAAGGAATAATCATGTAAATATGTTCCCAAAATTTTTATCAACTATACCATATCAACTGGTAAATAACATTCCATTTTTAAGGAATCATTTGAAAAACTGTTCTTCACATCTACAGCATGTGCTTTTCCTTTTCAAAAACTGGAAAACTAAATATAGTCACATATAAAAAATACAAAGGCCAGTCTTTTGGACTAAAGGCATAACACTTTCAAGACTAAAACAATTTTTTTTTGTATTATGTGACTAAAAAAGATCAATGGATGCTTTCCAGTTCTTTTAACCTTCACATCAAAGGAATACCGTATCAAGTTAAGATGTAAAAGAAATCAAAAAAGAACAATGCAAACTTCATAACTGGTTCCACCTAACAAGAACTTTAACCAATATTTGACTGTGCACATCACCTCGATATATGACGACCCAATGCAAATCTATCACATTTATGAATCAAAGACTGGTATGAAGTCCTATTTTATATGTGGAAAGTCTTCTTCGTACTGATCCTGCAAGTTTAATGAAGAACACAGAACACTGCAAAAAGTATATCTGATCTCAGCTTCCTCAAATCACATTTGCAGTGTCTTCGTTCTCACAGAGAGAGTAAAGATTGATTTGGTTGGCTTTAACACTCCATCTGTCCTCAAGAAATGAGTAGCATGGTACTACTATACCATCTCTCTGCTAGCAATAGTATGAGAACAGACCAGAAGCATAACATCCTAGAAGAGTTGATTGGACCAGCCATGCTGAGCTTGTCTTCTCATCTTTGCATTCAGCAGTACTAATATAGAGCTAGTTTAAAGGGGTTATGCCAACTGCACTACACTTGTATAAAACTGTACATATTCCTAAGCACTAATTCTAACCAGTGAAAATGGATATTACACTGACTCTTAGAGGCACTTAAACAAGATACAGATATTAATCTGCTGGAAGACTGAATTTATTCCCTGTCGCATTTGCTTAACACCGCTGATCATTTTCCAAGAAAATTTCAAAGTCTTCATGAAGATACATCTTAAAAACATGGTAATAATTTCAAGATAAAATTAACTTTGCTGTGACTCTTAATAAAACTGATTCTTGATAGTGGATAGCTGTAAGGGAGGATGTCTTCTTACAATATTCATTTAAGATAATTTATTTCCACTGATAACTGAAGCTACAAGTTGTTTCATATATGTATTTGATAAAATTTGGTCTTGATTCATAGAAAGTAAAACCAATGCTGTATGCAATAATAATGACTAATATATTTTGGGTTTTTTTTAATATTTTTCTGAGAAATATTTAAATACCTTGCAGTATGAAGTTATGGCTGTAAAGTATACAGAATTGATAACTGTTTAAAGGTATCAAGGGAAATCATTTTGAAGATGCTGTTGAATATAAGTAAATGGCCAGCATAGAGTGCAATCAATAAACCAAAGTCCAAACAATAAATATCAGACAAAAATAAAATGTACTGTTTGAAGCAGGGCTAAGAAGAGGATGGTTTCATTCAGCATAATCTACTAGATAGGGTACCACTCTGATTCTAACAACTTTGCCAGATGGTAATTTCTCCAAACTACCTGGTTTGGCAATCTATGAACTCAGATACTTACCTCCTATCTACATTTGTAACCCTCACCTACCTGCAATAAGGTGCTGGCAATTTTGATTACAGTGGAGGAGGGTGCCGATTGGCAGAGGGCAGCCCCCACAGTCCTCTGCAGATAAGGCAAGATACAAATGAAGATAGGACGTAAGGAGAAAAACAGACGATACTGTTTGTATATAAGGTGCTAAGTAAACATGTTTAAACATGTTGAAATGAAATCTGGAAGTGTCAGCAATTCTGTTCTCTTTGCTTCTAACTTGGTGACAGCAAACCAATCCACTTCAAAGTATTATTCAAACAATTACCCAATCTTGCCAATCACCACTTTAATAGTACAACTTGCATTAGAATTTTTGGATTTGAAAAAAAATTTTGACAACTACTGTAGAGGGAAATTTGGATATTTTGTAAAAAATTGTGGGAAATTTTACATCTCTCTCAGAAAATAACCATTTCTTCCAGCCCTGCCTAAAACTTAGATTCCAGGTACCCAGTTTTGCCACTAAATCTGATACTCAATGTTTTTAAAATTAAAATTTATCTTAATATATTGACTTGGTCTTTTTTAACTAGTTTTTAATTGGAGATACATTACATCCAAAAACCATTTTTATGGTCTTCATCTTTTTTATGGTCTTTCACCCAGTTCCATCAAAGTTTAATACCTAAGGGTGAAGTCTCACAGAAACTACATTAGACAGATTTAGCTGGATTAGATGATGCAACCCATTGAAAATGATGTCAATGCCTGCAGGGGGGTGGAGTGGTTTTGTCTTTTTGCCCTAACCTTGCTCAGGGCATGCAGAGTAGTCAAACAGAATGTTAAGGATTGGGAGCAAAGCTCTGTTGGTATCAACTCAGGGTGATCTAATTTAAACCATTCAAGAGAAGACAATCTTGACCCTGAAATTCACCTCAAAAAATATTGGGTAAGTGAGAAGAAGAGAGCAGAGAATAAAAAGTCTGCTTGAGCATTTAATTTGTACCAACACAGAAGAGTACTGGAAACCTGTGGTGTTCAGAAAGCCAAAGGAGAGAGTAGTATTAGGAATAATAAATCTATGAGGTTGGCAAGAACAAGACAGTTGTAAATTAAATTTACAGCATTACCACCTAACTAATGTAGTTTGTACATGCATCGAAAGTTGAGTTGGTAATGATGTTAATAGTGCTTAAAACTGGTTATCATCATGGTGATGCTTATAGGACTAAGTTTCGTACTGAATTTATAATAATGTAACCTTCAAAACTGACTGGCTTATGAGTGGCGATACCTCCTATTAACATATGTATTTCGCCTAATTTTCTAACACTACCTATCTGGCACACTCTTGCGATATGTACTGTTAGGTAATTAGGGGAAATGCATGTACATTGGAAGTAGGGAGGAGCGAAATAGACTAGGCTATTGCATTTCAAAAATGACATTACACTTACACAACAATATTTTTGTCTTTACTAAAATGGGTATGTAAGCTAGCTAAACCACAACACATCTGCTGATATAAGGTATCACCAAAAAGACCATTCCAAAAGTAAAAGCTGGAAATAAGCATAAAAAGTAGGTTAAAGAAAAAAATTGTTATACAAGTTTGGGTAATTTGAATGGGTAGTCCAGATTTCTTTAAAAGCCAAACTGCCAAACAGTCAATACTATCAGCAACTTCCCTACATTACACAAACCTCTACTGTATCATATGATTTTACAAATGCACTACTAGAGTAGCATCTCCCTGAATACAAAGTGACTACATACTAGCATACAATATTCTTGTTTTTCCCCCTAGGAAACATTTATGGGGGGCTATATTTGGGTCTCAATGGGGGACCACAAATTTCCTAACAGTGCATATTCTTTCATGACCTTTGAATTCTTCCTAAGTGAAATTTCCACTACTGCAAGGGCAAATCACCCATTGCCCACATCCATATGATACGTTGCTTACACACTGAAAATAAGCATACAGACAGCACTGACCAACTGTGTGCTCATGAATAATTTGGGGACAATTCGCACTCCTGTGTAGCCTACAGTAGGTACTGTTCAACCCCAAAAGAACTTTTGTTATGTCTGGGTCAGTATTTAGCTTTGTGTATGAACCAAGTTTAACTGAAAAGTGCCACCCTGCTCAGGAAAAAGTAGGATTGGTCTGGCCTTGACCATTGAATCTATTAAAACTACTGCCAATTAAAGACAAGCAGATGAATTTCACTGGTTCCTATGAAAACATGTTCAAGGAAAAAAGGCCTGGATCTGATCTTTTGCTCAGGTTCAGATCTAGTGCTTGAGAAAGGCTGTGGTGCTTGATTACAGACCTGACCCAAAAGCCCTGTTTTATTTCTGTGGACTGTTTGCAATGTATTGCCGCTTCATGCCACTAAGGTCCGTCAGTATTAGCCAAACCAGATATCGGTATACCGACTGACACATACCTGGTATTACCAGGTATACCGGAAAATTTCGCAAAACCAATACTCCACACAGTACCTGTACCATACTGTACAGTGTGACACATTCCCATTACTACCCAAGGCTTACGAACCTCTGCATCGTTTTATGAACGCGAATTTTTCCCAATCTCTTTTCTCTTCTTTTGCAGCAAGACATTTTGAATATTTGAATAAAGTTTTGATGAAATGAAAAGAATGGAAAAAAACATGTGTATGTGTCTTTCATTTCGAGTGTAAGCCCCATGGAAGTAATAATACGTAATAGCCCATACACTTATTAACGTTACACCTGTAGTCTTACAATCCAACACTCCCCGGCGATTATAACGCCATCTTCCCTCCCAACAACAGTAAGTAATTCTTCAGCTTTAATCGTGTAAAATTCATAACTCGCGGGCCTTGTGATTCCGTGACCTACACCTTGATCATTCTCTTTTCAACCCGTTGAAGCTTACCTAACCGAAGGACTGT
>WURT03001568.1:21410-36404 GCA_009936505.3 Holothuria glaberrima
AGCTCGAATCTACATTATTAGGTTAAAATAAAATAGAAATGTTGCTTTAACATATGCAAACTATGACAACTTTATTCAAACCTTTCTCTGGCTCTGAGGGGGTTGTTCTTTTTAGCCCAACTATCCCCTAGTTTTTTTTTTTTACCCCAGCTGACTATACATAACATGACATATGACAACACAAGCTATTTACTCTAAATGATGCAAGCCTCCACAATAAACTAGCCAAATCAATTTAAATTTCCTAGTACAGCAATACATGTGCGTCTGTCTGATTCTACTGAGGCCAGACATTGCATATCAAACAAGACAATCAGCCATTCATTCTTAATATCCTCAGACATTGCAAGCTGCAATATTTATTCTAGAAGAAATCTTATAAGTTACAAATGACCATTTTCAGTACAGCAGTTGATAAGTGAGAAGAAAACAAAAAGCCAGGGAAGAAAAAATGGGGAGGGAAAAGCAAGAAGGGGTCAGGCTACACTAAACAACTGTTGTAACAATTAGTACCCAGGGATCTGATTAACAATTATTCTTATAGTTAGCATTTCATTATGCATGACATTGTCTAAAGTAGAGTACAGAAATAATTTGTAAGTCTATGTGGACTGTATTCTTTGAGACTAAAAGACATTAGAGTCTGTTATAGCACTTCTTTAAGATGTAGAAACTGGTTTTCAAGTGTAGATCCAATAAAATCGTGATAAAAGCTCCAGCAAAGATGATGCTAGTATTCATCATATAATAATCCTCATATTGCTCTGAAGAGAGGATATACTTCCCCAGTTGAGATAATAGTAATGGCAGTTGCCCATGGTAATGGTTAATTTTCCTGAGTAACCACTCCTGGGTACAAACCCATAGTGGAGTAACCAAGGGTGGCCTTAAATCCATGACTGGGGAGGAGTAAAAAATTTCTGTGTGTGTGTGTGCAATCCTCATAACTCCCTGGTTTGTGAATCTACAAGCCGCGATACTTACCTTCTGTCTACAACTGTAACCCTCACTTACCCATAATAAGGTCCTGGCAAGTCTTGATCACACAGCTTATAGGGCCAGCAGCCTCCTATGGCCTTCTCAAATGTGTGATGAAGACTTGCCAGGACCTTATTATGGGTAAATGACAGTTACAATTGCAGATAGAAGGTATTAAAGAGAGGGCGATGTAGATTTGCATGTTTGCGTATGACCAATTTTGAATATTTTTCCATAATGGCTGAGAAAATTTATGGCAAATTTGGTATAGAGGTAACATAGGGTGTACCCTTGTGTGAAGCATGGTTTCTGGCTAACTCCCCTGGATAACTATCACCCAGAAAATTTACTCCTGGACAACTTTCCTTGGAACAATTTCCACCTGAACAATTCTCAGCACTGACAATTCCCATTCAGGACAATTCAAAATTTTGTTGTGGTGAAGTTGTCTGAGGCATTTGCAGTTTGGAATTGTGCAGGGAACTGTCTGGGGTAGAAAATGCTTGGGTACCAATTTTCCTGGGAGAAATTATCAGTGGAAATTGTCACTGGAAGTTGTGCTTCATCAGTCACACATATTTATAAGCATGAAGTTCTAGGCTGAGACAAAGATGTTAGACAGTAATATACAAGGCATGACACTCAAAATCAGTAGGCAGTGCTAATACCATGCTACTTGTTACTCAACCTTTGAGCACATGTTAATCTGTAGCATTCTTAAGCCCTGTCTACACGTTCATACATTTCTCCACAAACATCATCATAAATACATGACGAAGCCCATGCACACACATCCTATGGACTGCTTTCCCGAGAAATTTAAACAATATTAGAGTCCAACTTTTAACTGTATATTTCACCAATACCAACAAGTGTTTAAACATTCGTAGTATGGGGATGCACATGGACCAATATATGATGTCAACAGGCCTTTTGTTTTCTCAAAACAAAACATATCAATCTGAACATGCCCACAGTAACTATGAATCTCATGCACTTCTCAATAGTAAAGTGAATTCCCGCTCCTATCATAATCATACAACTGTGTTTCCTCGATGAGTAAATGCTACTAGATGCTCTGACAATGTAAAAGCCAATATCTTTCAAATTGACTGAAAATGCTCTAATATTAAAAATTTAAAAAAAAAAGGATGAAAATATTTCTTAAAAGATACCTAAGAGCTTTTTGAAATGGCTAATGAGTCATCCTCATAAGATCTTGCATGCAACAAGTCCATCTTGCTGGAGATTTCAGAAAGATGAGTTAACGAAGCTACTTCTGACGCAAAAGCTCAGCCAGACATGCAAATGATATTCAAGTTAAAGCAAGTGATGCAAACAAGCAAAATGATCCAATCTTTGTCATGATAGAAAAGTGTGATCTTCAGCCTGCTAGTGTCACGTTCCATTCATCAAAAGTGTCTCGATCTTATGAGGTGATGGGCTGGCAACATTGTGGTAGCCACATGGCCTAGCTCTACAAAAGGAATATGTACTACAGCCGTGACCAAATATGAATCACAAATTTGTATGTAGCTTTCATTTTGTTTCAAATATGAGGCCCTGCAATGAAACCATGCCGCCTGAATTTTATGTGTTACACAATTAAAGCCGCAGACAGTAGCCGAGCTCTGGTGCCAATCACTTATAAGGAGAGAAAACTGGGAATTAGCATAATGAATCTCTCTCAGCAGGTTTGAAATGCCTCATGGAAGCAGACTGTAATTCTATATGACATTTTAATCACATGTTGCAGCTAGACCTTGGTGAGGGTATCAATTTCTCCTCCCAGCCCTCCTTGGAGAGTGTCGAGATGAACACAAAACGAAAATAAGGGGGAAAAGAAGCAGAAAGCTGACATTCATATGAAATGATAAATGGTGTTCAACTGTTTCTGCCCTAAATCTAAGACTACTCATTATTTTCAGTTGAAGGACTGGTTTGGTTAACTGCATCAGCACAGATGTCTAATCAATCGGTCTCGCTGCAGCATGAAATGTGGCCGAGGGGATTTGGCACATCCACCTCCTTGGAAGATGTAGAAGCCATGGGGAGGCTATTTCATCCCAAAGGAAAAAGAAACAAATGACTACATACAACCAAGAGGTCCCACCTGCACAATGCTGAGAGCATTGATCAATGTCTTTCAGTCTCCCAATGTTTTCCAGATTAACTGATAACTCTATTAAAATACAAGGCCAGAGGAGGCCACAGTTGATACTTACACACTGTATGACACAAAGTACAGGAGCGTATTAAGATGGTACACAAAATCAAAGTGCCCGTGTGAGGTTAAGCTGATAGTAGGCTACATGTGATAAACTCTCCAGCCAAGGACGGTGATCCATTCTCCATATTGGGGGGGGAGGGGGACCTGACCCCATTTTCAAATAATTTATTGTGTGAAAGATCTAAGTCAATGGGTGATTTCTCAAATATTTGGGAAGACATGTCTCCCGTCCCTCCCAGATTGCCATCCATGCCTCCAGCAATGCTTACATGCCATGGATGGAAACAAATCTTTGGAGTCTCAGCAGGTCCATGCCTGGGAATTTTGTAATCTTGAAGATTTTTGGCAATTGGAAGTAAATTTGGCTTTTTTGTACTATACATGAAAACATCTCAAACAATGTGGGAAATCTGACTTGCTTCCTGGGAAATATGTATGTGTTCCAGCCCTGCTTGCTGCTCAAGAAATAAGGGCACTGAGTACACTTAAAAGGTACTAAAACACTTTGATTAAATGCGATAAATTGGTTCAATTTAAATTAATGCATATGTTATCATAGAGGATGGTACTTGTACCAAGAGTGTTGTTATAATACCATGGTATGGTATATCATCTTCACCACTTTACAGCACAAATCATATGCAAGTTATACATTAAACCAGAATGCAAAAATGCATTGAGGTGTCGATGATGTATAAATGTTTTATTCCAGATAATGCCGTGTTATCCAATTTCTTTCGGTCACTGGCGAAGTGTTACCTTAAGGAGTTGGAAAAAGTTTTGTGCTAATATTTGATCTTGGGAATTCTTGGAAAATTTTGTATTTTGACCTTTGGAGACCCAAGATGACAATCTTGTAAATTTTTGAAAAATTTTCCTTTTTGACCTGTGGTGACTAGAGATGAAGGTCTTGGGAATTCTCGGGAAATTTGCTTTTTGACCTGTGGTGACCTCAGATCAAGATGTTGGGATCTCTTGAGAAATTTTGCTTTCTGACCTCTGGTGACCCCAGGTAAAGATCTTGTGAACTCTTCAGAAATTTCCTTTTCTTGATGTTTTATGGTGTGACTTAGCACTCTATTAGTTTTGGTGGAGGTCAAAGGTCACCTGGAGCCACTAGGAGTCAAACACTGAAGACCAAGATCATTCATGGCATAGCAGTCTTCCCTATTCACTGAACCGTGATCAAGTTTCACTTCTCTTGCGGAACCTGATACATCTGCTTATGAACCATGTGTGGATTAATAACCTAGGGGTAATTCTCTGGAAAGGAAAGGCTTTTGCTGCACTGGTAGTAGGCTACTGTACACACTATGACTACCACAACCTGATATCAATATCAGATATTTTAGTTCTAGATATCATTCAGTACCAACATTTTAGATGAACTTACTGTACGCAAAACCACAGGCATTGTACATTTCCACAAACTTTCATTTTATGAGTTATAATGAATGTGACTTATGGTCAGACTCAAGAAAATAATGTAGGCCTACATCGCCTACCCAAGCACAGTAATTTATATTGGACGGAAAATGTAAGCATTTTAGTATAAACTTCACTGATGCTGATGCAAGACAAGTATGAGGAATGTTAGCCTACAAAGATATTCAATGGCAATATTGGGTCTTACGCTACCTTGCCAGTGAAGCATGGGAAAATATTTCAATCAATCCATAACACTCTATTTTAATTCATCTAAGGATCATTCCCCCAAAAAGGAAACTATGACAGAACTTCCCATACTGAGGTCACCTCATAATGTCACAACTGTTAATTTAAATGTATACCAATTCTACATGTGATCGACATATCTGTACTAAAACAGAATAATCCCTTTGCATTATTAAAATGCACAGGATGCACCTAGATAATTTTCATGGAATTGTACATAGCTCCCAGCACATTACTAATGTTTAAGTATACTCAGGCACTACAGGTCTGCTAGAAAGTTGCATTTTGTGCAAAAAGTACTCCAAAACTCAGAATTTGTCTTAGGACTATACTCTTGCTGACACAATCTTTCAGTATTTGTTGACATGAAATAAATAGTACATTTGTTTATCTATAGATCAAGCCCACAATCATATGATACCTTTTTGATTGGGGCAGGAGGGTGGGTCACAATTTTTCCTTAATCTTTGGGTCTTCTAGAAGGATTTTGCATGAACTACAGTTTCTGTCCAAACTGTGGATTGTTTTTGAAAGACAGTTGCTCTACAATACAAAGTAACCATGAATTTGGGAGAAGCCAATGGCTTTATATAAATGAACTACTGTATAACTCCATATCAGGTGGCTAACCAACTCAACAATTTAGGTCAAATTTGGGTTCTTTTGAAGTCCAGTTAAGATGGGAAACTGTTGATTACCCTTGGATGAAAAAACAAAAAAAAAATGTTACATGGGCAAAGTTTAGCTGCCCCTCCCTCGCCTCATATGCATGACCTACCCTGAAATTAAATGTACAGTAACAAATCCAAAGTTGACTGTTCCAAAACCTTGAGCACCTGATTGTTACTACAGTTTTAAATTTATTAGCATTCAGACTACAACTGCAGAAAAAATCTTGTGCTGGCACATTCCAGAAGGATATACTTCCCAACTTGCCCAAAGCACTTTAATCACATAGTCATGATCATGCTTTGAGTCTCATGATCTGGCCCCAACTTAACATGCAACATCTCATGTAATACACGGTCAGCAAAAAAGTTTCAAGGATACAAAAACAATCAGATTTCTTAATATTCTGAAAAGCCATACTCAACTAATTTTTCTATCTTGCATAAAATGAAATGCGAAAAGGGTTAGTTATTCCTGTTGTGTGTCTACACCTGCCAGACTGACTTCTCAGCACTGAATAAAGATTAGAGCATTTTAAAACTAATTTTATTTAGTAGTTTGTACAGTCTAAATGAATGTTAGAAGGGGACATGTGAAGATAATGCTTATTTTACAATGAATGTTAAAATTGCACATGGGGGAGTGTGCTGGGTTCATCAGCCTTGGATTAATACAGCAAAAGGTACACTGATGACATAAATTCAACCTTCCCATACCTGAAGAATGTTCTAAATCTACTTCAGTTAAGTCATCTGGGAGGTGGGAGGAGAGGGGAGGTGTACTTTCTCAGAGAAAAACATAACCCATCACCTTTGAGAATGTTCCTCTTTTGGAAGTAAAAATAAAAAAATCTTTGAAAGTCAAAAGCACTACGCAAAATGGTTCTATCTTTGACAAATTGCATATATTGTAAATCCTAAGCTGCAAAGATAGCCTAAGCTCTTTGTACTTTGGATTTAAGTGTGATAGCTTGGGAAAAGTGGGGTTAGAGAGAGAATAGAGGAAACAAGAACCCCCTCATTCTGCCTTCAGCCTTCCACTTAGTGCTTCCCTATGTAGGCATTGTGCCCAAGACAATGATTTGTCTTCGTACAAGGATATATTTGCACTTGCACTGTCATGATATGCAGCCATGATGAGCTGTTAAATACTCAGCAGAACTTTGGAGAATAAAATCTCATGAAAGATCTGTCCATATTTTTATATTTTTCACCTTTCTTAAGGCATTCCTCTAGGGGATTTGCCATTCCTGAATAACTTATCATCTATGCAAACATAATGATCTAAAATGTTGCACAGTTTTAAAATTTCTTTTGAAAAGCTTTACTTGTCTTTATTACTTGCTCACTAATTTATGTTTTGGTCAACAGATTTTTCCAAGGGATATAGTAACCATAGGCATATTAAGCAGTTTCAGACAGGAAGGGGAGGGGGTTAAACATTGTTTTGGACCACTGTCCGGGGGAAGGGTCTAAGGTGAAGGGTGTCCCCCTGCTCTTGGGAAATTCTTGAATATTTGAGGGCACTTAGAAACAATTCGGTACAACATATTAGGCAAATTTAAGGAAAATTACTGTAAATTTCTAACATATCTTACAGAGAAATAATAAAGAATTGTGTCCTTGCATTGCAGAGGGATGGGAGCATACTTCCCACTTCATTATTGTCTGGGGGACTAAGGGGGGCTTAAGACCCCCAGCTTCCTATGCCCATGACTTTACTTTCAGAATAAACCCTATAAAGCATATCAACATTACAACTCTTCTAGATATGAAGGTTGAATGAACAAAATATAGCCTTTCATTTTTTTTTTTTTATATATTCATCTAATGTTTGTTCATGGTGATGTGGAATAGAGATAACCCTGTAAAATGGCTAAAATGGGTTGGACTTGGAGGGAAGTTGTGTATATTTTAAAACTGTGTCTATTTTCTAAGTTTTTTACACTTCTTGAACTATGGCTTTTTTGATGTCATCAGATAGAATAAAGATCTGTGTGGCAGGAATAAAATTTTAGAATAGCATCAGAACATAAAAAAGACTTAAGGGTTGCAAGGGGGAATAAGAAAATCTTGATCGTGATGACCATTTTGGGGCCAAAATTAGCACTTTTTCTCTTAAATCTTTCATCAGGCTGTAATTTAATCGCCATCAATAGAGACTTCTTGCAAGTTTCCTATTTTTCTTTTTTTTTTTGCTAATTTCTGTTTATGTAAAGCATGCAGGCTTTTCTGAGTGATAAAAAGACACGTCCAACAAAAATGTCAATGAAATGTCAAGTCTTTAACGAATATGCACTGATGTCCTTTCCCACTTTAAAAGGAGGGAAAGATACTCTGACAAAATTCCAACACTTTTGTTATTTTATCCCATACTACGAGATAGCTAGTTTGGCAAACACAGTTACAAATAAGATATTTCAATTCGTCTATCACCAACAAACCATCTATCAGTGGATCACAGTGGGCTTCAAAAGGTATTCAAATGAAAATTCAAGCGTGGCAGGAGGCACACTACAAAATGCACCATGCAATGGCTTCTCTGCCTCTGGCGACAGCAGGGTGACTTGTGTCAACCACTTGTCTTGTGATTGAGAGTACCTATTGATGAATTGAATACTTTATTCAAAATAGTAGAAGGTACAATCAACTCATCCAAATCAAAGAGGTTTGCTCTTTGAAGTATCTTTCGTCAATGACTGTCTGTCCAGTCTGGTGCCAGCCAGTCTGCTGGCCTTTGCAATTTCAAATTTTCAGAATTGTGGGACGGAGACAACTTTTTGTAGAGCTGCTGGCAAGTTACAGTCCATCAATTATAAGGAGAATTATGAAAAAAATTTCCATCCAGTGAGAGCAATGAAAATATTACCCTTGAAGAGGGTAGAAGAGAATGATTCAAGAATAGTTCCTGAACTTTTGGGGAGATTTTTCAAGGAATACAGCACTAAAATAGTGTTTTTATCTTACTTTTACATCATAACTAGACAAGTCTGTTTAAGCACAGTTTTTGTATCCATTAATGTGGTTAAAACAGGGTTTGAACACTTTATGAAGGAGTAAATTCCATGCCTTTCTCAGGCTTTTCAAGTCTCCTTTGATTGATTTCCAGGCTCTTTCAGACAACAAGCAACTAATGTATTTAATGGTATTAACTACTGTAACGTACATGGTATTGAAATACTCTCAGTGTTTGAAAGTTTGACCTCTGAACGAATATGCTATTAAACATTATAGTACAGTACCTTTCTTTCTGCATGTTAAGTTGATTAAAAGGAACTTGAATAGAACTGGAGTAGGAATTTTCCTCCTTTCCCTCATCCATGCATGGGTGAAAAAATGATTGTTTCCTCTATGTAAAAAAGTCAAAAATTTCCAGTGTACCTTTCTTTAAAATTTGTTAAATGTGATGTACCAAATTGCATCTAAGGTCCTTCAAATATTCAAAATTTTCCCAAAGGGAGGGGGACTTAGACCAGGACAGCTGTTTGAGACAATGTGCAGCTCTCCAAGCAAGAGGAGCTTCATGCACCTATATGATTTGCACTATTCAGCATGTATGCTGAGGGCAGTCCTCATAAACCTTAACTGTGAAAAATGTAGTTGTCAATGCCATGGTTGAATAAAAGTGAAAAAAAAATAATAATAACAATACCAACATCTATACAGATTTAAAGCCCTGCTATTTGAAGTTACTGAAATATAGTAAGTTTCTGGGGACTTGGCCCCTGTTTGGTCTTCCTCTTGAACCTCTGCTGTTGGCTGACATTAAATTCTTACAGTGACAAATGTACACATATACATGTGTAATAAATTTCTCGTGACAACCTAGTTGTCACTCCAGTTTTAGTTAAAACAATTCCCTACCCAGGGTGCATGGCTTGGGTGACTTTACAGAGACCAGGTTGTTGTTCTACAGAGTTGACTACATGGTCATCAAACTAGAGGTTAATTATAGCTGAATGGTAATAAGGTAATAAGATGGTAATAAGTTAAAGCCAACATTTTTCTCACATTACAGGGAATAATTTAGCATTCCAATTAAATTGTGTAGCAGTTTGAGAATTTTTTAGTTCTTATAAGTGTAAATCACTGAAAACTCTATGGTATTACACCCCAAAAATGTTTCACATTTTTGCATTTGTATAGCAGTTAGGCCAGCTTGTGTAGCAAATTGCGATGTGATACCAGATAAATTATTCCCTGTGTTACAAAAAACAAACAGAATTCAAGGAATCAGTAATAGAACACCGAATTCGCGATTTTAATTTGCAATAAAAAAAAACATTAGAAATGTGAGAAGTTGTAAACTTTCAGATTTAGAACACCCTATGCGGAGAACAATGGATACCGAGTGTTTATCAACCTCTGCTTACTCTACTACTACTTAACTACAGCTAAGCAGCGTGAAAAACGTACACATATACACAGGACTAACAAGACTCTGTCCACAGCAAACCACACACTTCATAGTAAAAATTCTTTATTGAAAAACGAACAAAACACGGAAAATAGCGGAAACACAGGAAGATCACGGAAAATGAAAAATTAACAAAACGGAATCCAGAATTTAGAAAACAGAAAATTTTTGGTGCCATAATAAATACAGTGGCGTCACCAAGGGGGGCCAGGGGCACACGTGCCCCCGGGTGCCCCCCAAATGAGATTTTGGGTATGAAAAAAATTATGCACAAACACACCATTTACACATATGTTGATATGAAAAAGAGGGGCCACTATCACTTACTCACTCAAACATAAGACTAAAATTGCACAAAATGTCAAAACTGCAATTTTGCAGCGCACTTGGGGCGTACCTATTTGTTAAACTGTATAGAGGATAGCCTTATTGGGAGATGTAATCCACAGCAATTGTTTCATCCCTTTACTTTCAAAAGCTATGAGACTACTGGGGCCTTGAGTCCTCTCCCTTCAATATAATTCCCACATCAATTATCTTTTAGTCAGATCTTAAGTTCGAAAACTGTAAAAAATTGCAACTTTCGTTGCCTTTTTCAATGCATATCCAATAAAGCTCAGTGCAAACCTTCAGAACGTGATTCACTGTCCCTATTCACCACCCACCATCATTAAATCATTTGTGCGAGTAAGGCTAACACAATGGTCAAATTGTGATTTATATTTTTATGGCCTACCAGTTGCGTACACAGGGCAGGCCATAAGGCTATGCAATCTGCCCCTCACTGTTGACAATTTTTTTTTTTGTTCCAAAAAATTTGTAAATTTTTAACGAAAATTTTACTTCAGAAGGTAGCAAATGTGGTACCAGATTGCATGTAAGGACACATCACTTTTCAAAATTTTTTAAAACCCTATCCCCTTAGACCTCTCCCCCAGGCTGGCAATCACACAACACACTGCATTTTGGTGTGCCCTCCAGTGGACCGCTTAGCCCCCCTGCCTCCCCCCCCCACTTTGAAAAGTCTGGCGACGCCACTGAATAAGTACTGTTTTATACAAATACAACAAATTAGTGGTACAAATTGGTACATTCAAAACTGCTGTGCAGTTTTTTACACATTAGCAAGCTAAATATGCAAATCTGTGAAGTACAATGTAAGACTCTAAAGACATTTCTTTAATTTTTCTTTGGCTATTCTGTTCAACTTTCATTTCAAGGGCAGTGATAATGATGGAGTTAGTTAGATGAGGTTTAACGGCCCAGTTTCCAGCCAATTGGAAACTGGGCTGTTAAACGTCATCTAACTAACTAACTAACTGATAATGATGGAAGGCTCTGAGAGGTTTGCTTTGGAGGTAACAGATGTCTGCTTGAAAAATGGCAAACATCACAAAGTACCCACCAAGGATAATTTAAAAAGCTAACATTATGAAAGGAATACTATGAATTCAGCAATATTCTGTACTGTAATTTTTGCTAAGCTAATGAAAAATTTCATATCTATTGCAACAACAAAAGCAAAAGATAACAAACTAATACCCAAAAGATTTTCAATGAGGGGTTTTATCTATAACTTTTGAACAAATCTATTTCACTTGTTACATGTTTAAATACTTTTGATGTTGGTAAGCCCAAAACAATTAACCAGCAACCCATATTACTGCCAACCCTGACTACTAATGTGCAACTTTAGCTTAAACGTACCTTCCAAACATGTTTTACATTACAAAAGGTATGAATGTGCATCGTTTGAAAACTGAAAAATTTGGGTATAAAACAGATTATTCTTGAGCTATGTGTTCAACCTGGAGTTTTACAACGACAATGGGGGACTATTAGTGTGTTATTTAAGTACTGGTGATTGAAAGAGTTAAAAAGCAAAAATATGTATTCTGTTGAGAGTTGTTGTTCAATGAAGAGTGGCATGCAGCTAGAGGAAAAAGGTAACCACTAGACTAAAATACAAAAGATTAAACAATTTCAGTATATATCTAATAGTTTTAAGAAAGAAAATGACTGATATGGACTTAGACTGCAGTTAATACAGAGGCTAACATTTGAAAATGTCTGTATATATTTCAACATGTAGTAGACTTGGCCCATAATAAACAATAAACCTCATATGCTGTAACCCTGCTATCTACTGCAAAAACTTTATCCCTTCAAAGTAATTAAGACTGACTTCAAATGCTATAATTTAAACCTTATTTTTCATATCTTGTAGATGATTTCAAATTCTTAAATTTGAATTGCGTGACTATCATTAAAACACCCCTTGTGAAAAGTTGGCACTATAAATGATACTAAAAAATATTTGAAGGAAAGATTGACTGCCATTACAGGATTTATAGGCCTAATCTGTAAACTTGGCATTTTGTATTGCTAGTAGTTACATTATACATGAGCAGAGTAAGAGTGCAGAATGTAACAGCGGTAGTGAATGATTCCTCAGCTTAGTTGACAAGGAATTTAACTGAAAGCAATTGAAATGGCCTCACATGACATTTTGCATTACCTTTAAGTTACCTTGATATGTGTCTACCCAAGCATAAATATTTTTCCTCAGGTTGACAGCCAGTCTCCAAAAAAGTCTCTACATCCACTCATTACATATTAGAGCCTGCAACATGACCAAAGCTGTTTAAAGCTCCAGACTTTGATAAACGTCATGATTGCACAGAACACGAGTATGCTTTATCAGTGCTTAACTAGTATGTGTTACAAGAGGTTCAAAGGGAGTATTAATGCAGTTGCCTCACCTTATATCAAACATGAGTGAAATCTTCCACATTTCCCCTCATTTCCAAAGGTATAGATACTGCATTTTACAGTTAAGTAGTTTTACTGAATGAAGTAAGCAATTCAATCAGGTAAGTACTGCAACATAAAAAATAGCTACACATGAACTAGGGTGACTGCTTTAGCAAAAAAACTGTCCAGCTGTCATTTGGAAGACCACCGACTGACCCCCAACCAACACCCCTACCAAAATACTGTTTACAAAACCAGGAAGGCAGTACATATATATAATCAATGTACATAGTCTGAGGGTTGACATTGATACAGGTTCACTTGCAGCAAATGATGTACCACTACCTCATGCCAGCTGGTAGTGCTGTGTGAGTTTCAGTGATTTACCACCATTTGATCACTGTTTCATGGTTGTTCACATCTTAAAATGCTCTCAAACATTCATCCTTCCATAGGTTTTAATGAAACTTGACAACAGTCATTGCTGGATACTTTTGAACACCAGGAAGTTAAGGTCAGAGGTCCTTTTGGGTTGGTACAGGCCACTATAGATGAAAATCTTAAAAATCTCTCTCCTTCCTCATAGAGCTAAAAATTATGTTCTTTACAGTTGAGCATAATGTCCATCTATTATTACTTCTTTTGTGGTTTACACAAATGTGGGACTCAAAGTCATTGAAGGTAACTAATTGAAAATAACCTCAAAATTGGTGCTTTGCAATTTTCTGCTTGTCAGTATATTGAAAGAAGTCATTAATATAACCTACAGGATGTGTGGAGAATGATTTTAAAACATACTACTTGGTACAATTTGACAGCCACAAAATTTTGGTTGGCAATGCCATGACTGTAGCAAGAAGTATGTCATTAACTTCTACATCCAATCAAATCATGTTCAAACTTGGAGGGTAGGTATCTGACCACAAAGACTTGAGCATGATGACCTCATGATGTCATATGTCAAAGATCACATGATCTGTAACTTGGTTTTTAGCCATCATCTGCTTATCTCTACATTTTAAAAAGTCATTAAACCAAAATATTTGCAAGGAATAATGAGACATATTCTACAATGGTATATGATTTTGATGGTGTGCAAGTTAAAGGTCAATACAGGTTTAAAGTCAAACTTGGCTGAAGTTACAATGACAGCTTTTTGCTTGTAGGCTACTCTTCTAAACCATAAGTCTGTTGAAGTTCAAACATGGTGGGTAGGCCTACTGTACCTATGCAAGCCTGATCATGAAAACTTGCACTTGTGTAATTGATTTTCAAACACCCTCAAACTTGGTTGTTAGATGCTAGAGTACATTATCAGTATTTGGATTCAAGTTAACTTACCTGTTAAGCCACATGGACTTGACCTTACTTGACTGATTCTGTTTAAGTCAACAGTCACATCACATAAAGCATCACAACTTACACTCCAACAGTCGGCAATCAGGATGGGAGATGAGATCTGTAATTCCACTGATTTTCTCCTCTGTTGGTGAGTGAGTATGATGGACTGAAATGTTACCATTTTACTCTTTCCAAAGTCAAGGAACCCTTGATTCTCTGGCAAAATGTTACCATTTTCCGTAATAAAATGTCTTCACCTGTAAAAAAAGAAAGACATAACAGAAGAATCTTGTTACACCATTCCATGATTGGGACCCACAAAAAAAAAAAAAAATTGTGCACTTAACAACCTCAACCCCCATTCCTATAGGTTTGAGCTAATGCATCATTGGTGCTCTAGTTCTAACAAGAATCAAACTGAAAGTTTTCATCAAAGTGGAAACTCCTCAATTAGACTTCCTCCAGTAGACCTGGCTCCCTGATTTGAAGTTTTGTTTAAAGCCCTATTTGGTACTGTATGCTGGCAGTATGTTAACCCAGATTGGGTGACTGCATTTTCACTTTAAAACAGTCTTAACGTGCCTAGTTGCCATCTGTCACAAAAACTGCAAGGACATCAGAAAATCTGACCTGAGGCTCTTTCATGCAAAATACATCTTTTTTGTGCAGGGAAAAACTTACTACAAGTCATAACATAAAACACAGCATAGATACTCAGGTCACATGATTAAAACATACATGCTATGGAAACTGTCAATGTTCTTATTACCCCAGACATGTACACGCTGGCATTGATACTACATGGGCATATCTGTTGTACTATAGGTACCATATAATTATCAGCACACACAATCATTTTTACACACAGAGGTGTTTAAGTATGATGTTTACAAGTATGTTTAAATCACTATGGACAGTTGGCTCACTCCAAC
>WURT03001569.1:0-17012 GCA_009936505.3 Holothuria glaberrima
TATAGTGCTTATAAGGTTTTGACCATTTGACCTCTGGTGACCCCACATGACCTTTGACCTCCACCAAAAACAATAGGAATCATCTACTCAATATGGGCAATCCACATACCAAGTATGGGATCCCTTGGAGTTACCCTTCTTGAGATATCGTGTTTACAAGTGAAGCCGTCACATATACACACACACACACATATGCACATTCAATGCCTTACGGTGTACCCGGAAAGGACCCGGTAGGGAATGCAAGGGAATTGCAAAGCAGCAAAGCTGCCCGCGAAGTATTCGAAGCTTGCTACATGCTTGGGGGCGGGCCGCACTGCAAGGCCATGTTTGTGAGTGCACACACACATACACACACGCATACACACACACGACGTCACCATCGCATAGATTCCTTCTACCTACGGCAAGGAATCAAAAAAATGGCAATGTGTTGCAAAAATCTACGAGGTGACAAACATTCTTGAAAAATAACTTTTGACTGGTTTACAGAGCAGCTGTTTTCCAGTCATGTTAATCTTTGGCAATTAGTTAAGTGAATACTTAATTGAATCTGTACACTTTCATTTTCAAATCTTAACCTTACAAGAGTTTCTTTTCATTGTATTCATATGACAAACTAGGGCTGAAAGTCAATTTTCAATAAACTCAGTCCTTCCATGATCAGTCATTGTCTACTACAGTTACACACATATAGCATATGGGTTTACTGTACTTTTGAAGCAAATCTCAGTAAATTGGCATATAACTGCAAAAAGTAAATATATGGAGAAAATCACAAGAACTTATAATGGCATTTTATTTTAACGTATGTGGGGTTGGATTTTGAAAGGCATCAGGTCAAACTCCTGAGATATGACAACATTAAGCAACCAAGACATTGGTTATGCCATGCCATGTGACTAATCTAGTGTTTAGTGCAAAGATTGAGTGGTTACAATGATGATTTGAATGATCTGGTGCATAGTGCAAGAATTTGACTGGTCTAGTGTTTAGTGCAAGGATTTGACTGTTCTAGTGTTTAGTGCAAGGATTTGACGGGTCTAGTGTTTAGTGCAAGGAGTTGACTGGTCTAGTTTTTAGTGCAAGGATTTGACAGTTCTAGTGTTTTAGTGCAAGGAGTTGACTGGTCTAGTGTTCAGTACAAGGATTTGACTGGTTTAGTGTATAACACAAGAATTTAACTTACAGTAGTCAATCCCTTGCACTAAACACTAGACAAGTCAAATCCTTGTACTAAACACTAGACAAGTCAAATGCTTGCACTAAACATTGGTCCAGTGTTTACTATAAAAGGAATTGACTGGTCTAATGTTTAGAGTAAGGATTTTGACTAGTCTAGTATTTAGTATTGGTTTTACTTGACAGGTCTAGTGTTTAATTCACTACTTTGAAAGAGCTTTTTAAGCATGACAAGGGCCTCCCAACTTTCCCTAATACTGATCCCCTTCCCCTGCCGACCAAATGTGTGCCTGCCACTACTCTGCACAAGAAAATACAGTGAATTAACTTACTGTACCATCATAGGTTACTGGACACAGTATGACACTGGCCAATTGAAATGAGAACCTGAAACAAAATGAAAAAAAAAAAAAAATTGTTATTTATTTTAATCATAACCACACTTGGGGTACACACGCAGCTATTGAGAATTAATTGTTAACTCTCAAAGTCCAACAAATTTTCAATCTACTTAATGTCCGATTTTTATTTTTTCACTCTCCCACAATAAGTCAATCTGCAGTCACTACTAGCTGGTGAAAACTAAATAAAACTGGAACCCCACTTGTCTTCTGTTTACTCTCTGATCTCCATTTGCATACCTTGCAAAATGCAGTACTGTTATAATATATAACTAAAATAAACCATTTAATTTGCACATATATCTAAAACTAGTGTAAATATTACCTAGTTCTTGGAAACCTTAAAGTTAGGTCAACATAGCTATCTTTTGGGCATGCAACACATGACATGCTGAGAAGGGCATTCCATTCACACAGTATAGTCTGTGAAGAAGGAAGTGAGGTAGTTGATAAAGATGCTGGGTGAAAATGATTGTATTATGTAACAAATCCTACTCTTGTATTGTCACATGAGATCAAATGCAGGATAATGAAATTTTTAATATATGAAGTGACACATATCTCTACAACTTTACACTTAAAAAATGGTTACGTTAATGTGGCTCACATCTACACCTCATGACACATAAACATAGGACTACCATGACACTAGTAGTCAGCTTCAGCAAATGTACATGCACCCCTCCCTATCCTCCGACCATCTCAGGGACAATCCTCTCAAGTATTAGGCCTACAGATTTCTCTCTGGCAAAATTGCTCCGGCCAAGACATGAGAGTATCCCGTATGTGTGATGTCACACATCTATATTCATACACACATGCAAAAACATACATACTGTACTCTACACACAAATAAATGCATTAAGGAAACCATAATTCTCATTCATGGCATCTTTCCATAATTCCTCATTGTTTAGTTGAATTGATAAAACTGCTGATGCTAATTATAAAGCACCAGTGTACACTTTGTTTGAATAGTTTAATGCACTCTTATCTCATTTTATCTGGCCTTTGTCTAAGTCCATCTACAAGAAGGAAGTACTGGCTAATTATTCCAGTATAATATCTGAAACTGAAATACCACCAGTACCATTTCATAACAAACACTTGCATTTTATTGATATAATGATTAACTGTAAAAGCAGGTTTGGGTGTCAAAAGTGCAGCACAAGTCATCTAGAATACAGTACAAAGTACAGTGAGAATTCCACAATGTATCAAAATTCCCTTCCGCATTTCCAACTTTCCTTCAACTTCTCTGAATTAAGGTAATGACCCATTTCACATGGCTTCATGCTTTGTTTTGTTTACATGGTCATGTTGGTGGCAACTGTGGAACCCAGGGTTGCCAGATATTCTGTGAGGAGACTGCCCAAATTTGATGTTCAATACGGATTGGTAAAAAACGCAAAATGAAAATTGGTTACCACTAAGTAACCCTACAATTGCTTGCCAACACACACAAAGTTAATGAATCCACTATGATCTTTGTTTAAATTTTAGGGCATTTTACCACGGCTTCTTATGGGAATTGTGGAAAAACATGCAATTTTAAGACAAATTGACAGTCACATGTAAAATACTGTACATGCCAAAAAATAGCAAAATCTGTATGGCATGTGTTTTAACATTTTACGAACCAATAAAAACACCAAATTCAGTGCTTTTGACGCTTAAAATGCCAATATGGCTACCCTGGTGGGCAGCTTGTTTTTTATTTGCACAACACACCTAAGTCAGTGCCTGTGCACATGTATTGGTATGTGTACAGCAGTAGTATGCATCCAGTAGCACCTCTAGCTGATATTTGGTTGGTCTCTTTTTGCACAACTATACATCTATGCCTGCCTTTATCCCCAACATAGCACTTCTTCCTTGCCATTATGAGACATAGGTGAAATGAGTCCATCACCCAAATGCAATGCATACAAGTACGATACTACATTTAAAACATTTTTAGTCTCTGAAATTTTGATTTACAGTACATGAGCAGGGCCCATGCTAAGAAATAGAAATTGTATAGCAAAACCGCCATTCAAATTGCAATTTTGCATAGCATTTTGTCAATACTGCAGCAGTCTTTCAAACACGCGTGGTTTGTACACATTAAAAAGTAAAACCTTCAATGTTGTCGTCAAATATTTGCATCGCAAACACGAGATCCATTGTAAGAAATTGGATCGCAAGAGTGCTACTTTTGTGTCGCAAACTGCTATGCGATACCGGCTATCTCAAGCCCTATACCTGAGTAACATGATCTGTTCCTAGTCTCTACAGACTATCACACATTAACAACTCCAGACTTCATGATGGTAACATTTATTTGGTTGTGACACTCCCCACAATGCAGGTGACTTAACATCAGTTTGTAACTGTTCTTTTGTCTCTTCATGTTCTCAAAATTTATTATTTTCCCTCAATTTTGTATTTTTACCATTAGATGTCTCCAGATGCTAACACTTAAACTAAATTTTGGTAAAATATACTGCTCACTTGCTCTGTGCATTCAACAAAGAGTGAGTTAACCTCTTCTGTACCCATATGGACAATAATGATGGAAATGCAGTTACTCTTCAGCAAATGTACTAACTATAACAGAAGTTTCATAGTCATATTCAAAAGGTAGCAAAAAAAAAAAAAAAAGGAAGACAATGGATGGAATCAATGAAACACTGTAAGGAAAATATTGTGCTTACATTGCATTGACATGGAACAGAAAAAAATATCATTCATCATTATGGAAAAACATTGTTTCATCAATAAACTCTGGCAATATGCTTTTCTTCACCCTCCTCCCCCCCTCCTCAAATGTAATGCATTACAAGATTTTATGTGATTGTTACATCATATGAAAATTGGCAAGTTATTCATGGGTTATAAAACTAAAGCACCAATGGTGCAGTAGCTCATATCTGAAAGTGGGCATGATAACTTTTTCTAAGATTTAGATAAACTCAATGTTATTTTACGTATTTTGGAAGCAAAGACGCATTGAGGTTTCAATGACCTCATTACACTCAGTATCTTATTCCTTAAAATGTGGCTCTTACGTTTAGACCCATTTTTCCAGAACCACTTTGATGCCCTTCGAAGAAACCACGGCATGGTATAAACTCTGTTGGCTGCGATGGTTTTCAAGATTAGCAGATAAACTTCTACCATAAAATATAGCATGCCAATGGGGAGTTGTCCTGTCATGGTCAAATGGCTCTCTCTAGCAGGGTGTAGGAAACTGTGACTATTCTCTTCATAGCTGAAGAGAATACCCTACAAATTATTGTTAGTGTGTGTGGAATACTGATAATCTTTGCTTTGAATCTGCTATGCAACAGCAGTTGATTTGGTAATTGATTAATACAATGTACTTCATCATTTCCAACATATCATTGATATGAAGTTTTAAACAACCTTTGCAAGTATCTTGGCTGCTAAAGGTACACTAAACGGTAACCTCACAAAGCAGCTGTTAACCTTTGCACAGATAAATATCATTTCAGAAATTTGTTTATCTTAATAATTGCAGTGAACCCTGTGACTACAGTTTCAACAGTTTCATCAGTTTCTATTTTGGTGACTTCGGTCTTACCCTAATAAATGAAAGATTTAGTCCCTACAGGGTTTTAACCTAAGCACATAACAAAGTCCTGTAGTGTGACCATCTGTTGATGACTAATGGCTTAAACAAAATGATGAAGTTTACATTCATTCAGTTTGAGTGCAAACAAGCCACTGTATGAACATCCTTGTATGTTTTTATCCGAATGGCATGGGCTGAGCAGCTTCACACTTGGAGATTGTATGTACAGTACTATCAGTGTAAGAATGTATATGAGTGTACATATTTAACAGCTTTTAACTGGATGAATCTTCTTTTAGAACAAGAGCTTTTAAAATTGCCTCAAGTAGTATTCTCAGTGTTGTGTAAAATAGGTACTGTAAATATACATTCATGTACGCATATCCACAGAAGTGTGTGTATAATTTACACAATAACCAGCACACAGGAGATATGAAAATGAAACATACATTTAATTTCTAAGGTCTGCAATCTTCTTTCTAAATAAACTTTTGAGATTGAGATATTATTACATGACTTTTAAAAAGGAAAATATTGCAGTTTTACAAAAAATATTTTTTTTTTGTTCACCAATATTAATATTAGTAGATACAGAATGACAGACAATTCAAAATTAGGCAGTACAGTAGCTTTCTTTTCAAGAAATAAGGCTCTCACAGGAAGAAATTTGTTATTTGTTCACCCAAACTTTAAAAAATTCAAATGTTCAACATCCGTAACTCTTGTAATGCATAATATTTCCAGGACATAAAGCCATTGCTGGAGTTAATTGCCGAGACTGAATGGTTTAATATCGATTAAAGGTATTTTCTTTACATGCCATGTTGGTACAATTTAAATGGAACATTTTCCTTTAAACTAAATGAACAACCAGCCAGGCTGACTTTTCATACGGTTCATGTATCAAACATGATGTAGCTATCACAGTTCATATGTCACAGGTTATTGAAAAGTGACAAGATTTATTTCCATATGATCATTTCCATAGGTATCCACATGTCAACTGTTCACCTTTGTTCACATTTTAGGAGTGAATCAAAGAACTTAAACATGTCAACTGATTGTGACATAACTTAAACATGTTAACTGATTGTGACATGTGACACAACATGACATGGAGCTTGAGCTGTATTTCATTGTATGACATCATCCTAGTGGATACAAACAGAAAAGTTTGTAGTATACTCTGGCACAGGATTTGCCACTGCCATAACATACATGGAATCTGACCTGACCAGACCAAAAACAAAGAACAACAGGTGCAATTATGGTGACCACGGGACAAAAATCTACCATCTCCTAAAATATTAGTGCAAGATAACTTTGCCATCACTCCATGCTTGTGAACACTTTGCTTTTTCCACACTAGCTTTGAAATGCAGCTGTTATTACACTCACTGTAATTATGACTGTACAAATGCAAACAATAGCATGTAAATTTTAAACACTAGCAGCCTGATGTGAACTGAAACATATTTGCAATGAAAAGCGTTTCATATGAGATTGGAACTGTGACATGTAATAAGTAAACCTCTATGGAAAGCCAGCCTTAGACTACTCACAAAGTATGTAAGTATGCACAGCATGTACTGTGTGGTAATGTTAGGACAAGATGGAGAGTTGACCAGATTCCCTGATGACATGCAAACTTATGAAGCTATCAACAATGGTCATTCTGAAGTACAGTACTTTAAATTTCTCCCTTTTGGGGAGATAAGAAAGTTGTAGATTCTGTCATTCTCTTCAGACTTTGTTTAAAGTATTTCTGTGTGAATGCTTAACGTACACCACTTTAACTGAAGTAACATGAATAATATTTGTACAAAAGAGTAATGCTGCAACTGCTGTGAAAATACTTTCTGGTTCAGTTTTACTACTATAAACAATTCAGGCCTTGGTGGGCAGTTGTTTTAGAATGCTATTAAGGGACCACAAATGTGGGACAAGCCTGTGTGGCTTATGAATTACAACTTCACATCAGGTGGGTAACCAACTCAACAATTTAGATCAGATTTGGTTTCTTTTGAAAAGCTAGTTCAGATAGGAAAACAACAGATTGCTCTTGGATGAGATAGGCACCTTACTTTGACCCAGCCAGGGATCGAACCCTGAACCTCACGGTAGCCAACCTTCATCGCTTCAAATGTAAATCAAAGAAAATGTCAAGGCTGCAAGTCTTACCATACACTGGTGTACAGGAATCCAAAGATTGACCCGACTAATCGGTTCCTGGTAGCAATGCAGGCAAACATTGGATAGCAATCCACCCCTACCTCTACTGTGCCAATAACTCCAAGTATAACTGCATGAAAATGGAAAAAAAGAGCAAGAAATGAAAAATAATTAAATTCAGTAATTTTGAGCAAAATTTTCTGCTCATGAGCTTGCTTGCAAAGATTTCACTATGTTTTACAAACTGATGTGATGTCATATTCCATTGTCCTACAGGATTTCTGAATGGGCCTGACCCTAGATAGGATTCAGAAATTGGGAAGTCTTCTACATGAAACTTCTCCTCTCAAACTGGTGCTGCAGGCACCAGCGTGATCATTAAGGCCTGAATGTCTCTTTAGGGGGATGAGTTCAAGTTTTTTAATATCTGTTTCTGAGTTTTAAATTCATGTCTAACCTGAATTAACATCTCTTTATACTCAATTGGAAAGCTACGCCAAGCAAATTTTTGGCCATCTCAGAAGCCATCTGGTGTAAATTTGGCCATCTCTATTAATGATTGGCTGTCTCAAAGATGGTGAAACACCTTGCTAGTTAATGCCTTGTGAATGGGTTTGCATGACTCCTATCAGTTGATCACACTCTCAGAACTTTGCAGTTTCTGAAATAGTAAGTGGAAAAGGCAAACTGGCCTAAGTTGATAAGTAAACATGAGCATAGGCGCATGGGACTCTTCCAATTTGGAGGGGGGGGGCAGAAAATTTTTTGCCCTAAACTCAAAAAGTTGCCCACATTTTGTTGCATATATTTTGGGCATTGGATCAAAAATTCGGGAACTCAGTAGAAAATTCGGGCAACCTTTCCACTTTTACTTCATCTCTGCTGGAATTTTACCTATTCTGTGCCTGAATTTTCGACCTCAGAAATTTTTTGGGGGCAGTCTTCCCCCCCGTTCCCCCCCCCGCCTCGTACGCCTATGAACATGAGTATAAATAAAAAGCACTTGCTTTAACTACAACTGTCCAAAAGCAACACAAACTTGTGTAAGGTACAGTACTAATGTGACTCTGTGTTTACCATGTAGTTATATGGAATACTTATAATCACCCGGTCCTCCTGCAAGTTACCATTTTTTAAACACACATACAGTGCTGATATCATTTCATCATGCCTCATATGACAGCAAATACTTTGATTTACAACAAGTTGCATAAAAATAGAAATGTCCACAACATGATATAGTATTGATTCTGAATTTACTTAACCTGGGGAAAGTGTCTACTACTGGAGTCTCAGGGCCATTTTTTGCTGCTGTGACCTCAGCTTCATGCTCTTTGGCCTTGCAAACATAGCTGAGGCCCAAATGAGGTCAGCTTTGCACACTACCACTAAGAAACCCCCAAATATCCCATGTAATTTATTTCTTCTCCAAGAGTTACCTTTCCCATTTATACTTCTCAGAGCATTTTCTCCGAGCTTGTTGTATGGTATAATATCACCCTAAATCATGTAGACAATACTACCATGCCTCTTAGTACATAGGTCTATTGCAATGCAAATAAAATCAGTGAATTTAGATGACCATGGCATTTGAGTTGTGACCCAGAGGTGGGGGTGGGGTGGGAAAGTAGCCTAAAGCTGAAGTAGATTTCATCTCACTCCCCACCTCCAGCTGACATACTATTAGCCTCATAATTTCCTCTAGTCCCATATTTTCCCATCCAATTACAGTACAAGGTTCTAGTACTGCTACAAAGAGCAGTACTGTACAATTAGCACTTCCCTCTAGTTGCCTGCAAAAGGGACTTGTCAAGGGGATAGAGGAATGTAGAAACAGGGGTGGGAGGGGAAAGGATGAAACAGGCAAACAGCCCATCAGCACAGCCCATCAGCAATGCAGAGCTATACACAAGCAGGCCTTGAATTTTGAGGCGTGCGAGTGAGATTGCACACAATCACTCGCCTAAAATCACTGTGAGAAGTGCAATATTTTGCACACCTAAACAAAGAATGGGAACTCAGGTAAATCTATTAAAGTTAAGTGAAACAGCACACCTACCACACTCCTTAATTTAATGACGAGTGTGATTTGAAGCACACCTGGAAAATCTAAAACTCACGGCCTGCACTATGGCCAATCTAACCACATGCACACATTTAATACACACCGACTTACTTCTGACCCATGGCTGATTAGATGCAGCATCATAGTAGTATTCAAATGTACCAGAAAATAAATCAAGTACAAGTGTGGCTGTTGCACCAAAGGCTAGAGCATATGCTATTCTGTTCTCCTGGTTGTCAATTAAGTTAATTGGACTGTAAGTAAAGAGAAAATACAAGATTTAGTACATTTATGTACTTGCAATGAACAACTTACCATTAGTGTTCAAGTACCAGTAGTTTATGTTTACTGTGCATAAATAGGTAAACAACACTTATTACAAACTTTTTTTAACTACAGTATATCTTACAATGAGACCATTTTAACATTTTTCTTACTTTATGTTAACATGTATTATCAAATATTTCTGTCACTAACAAAATGTATGTAATATACCATTAAAATTTGATAACACTATGGAAGTATTCTGAAGAGAGATGTACATAACTACTGTACAGTAGGTACAATTAAACCCAACTGCCAAAGATTACCACTGAAAACCAGTTCAGATGATGGCCACCTATAGTACTGTACATCTCTATGATTTATTAATGTTTCTTATTTTTTTTTCTTTTTTCATACTGTACATTAGATTTGTAAAATATACACTGTCCTTATCAGGTCCATAGCCAAGGTACAGTAACTGATACAAAAGGAGACTGGTACAAGGGGTGGCAAAATTAGCCCGGCAGGATCACTACCCTGCAGGAGAGGTAAAATGCAAGAGGCAGTACCTTTTTTAAGACATTTTTGCTTATTTCAGGATCTACAATGCCAAGTGGCACAATATCTACCACCATTTTTGCTATGTCTGTACAAGATTTATTTTTAAAAAGTAAACACTAGTGACTGATATTTTTCTTTGAGGTGGGTGTAAATTACTCACTGTCCTTTCCCGTATCTACTGTATAATTACTGTTCCTGATTTATTCAAAACAAAGCTTCCCAACTGATTCAAAACTGAAAATGCATGAAGGGCAAAATTATATGTTTAAATTGATGAAAGTTGAAAAAAATCGTTTTCCATAAATGGGGAACAAAAATATAAATACACCATGTTAGATTTATCACATGCTTTCCAAATCTATGTGAAACAGCTTAGGAGTAATTTTAAACATAAATATCATACAAATAGTATGGACTGTGAACTTGAGACAGTTACGAGAGAAATTTCATAACATCTAGAAATCCTTCCATCATTCTGTGCTGTATCATTATCCCACTTAATACAGCACTTAAAGAGAATCTACAGTAATTACTTACTAAATGAATGCAAAATGACGCAGTCCAAAGAAACTTTTCATACGATCATCCTTCCTCTTCTCTAGAAAACTCAGCAAAATAATTATTACAATCTGCCAAAAAGAAATGTAAAGCAATTATCATATAAAATCATATCAAAAGCTTTTAACAAGCCATGTGTTACGATGCAACAAATTTATATTATGTCCGAATAGTCCACTATTTTAGATTATGGTACATGCTACAACAAACAAGATCTGCACATTTTGAAAGCCATTTGGATTAGAATATGACAATCTTTAATTATTATTATTAAAAGGAAAGGAAATCCAACTTACTGCTGGAATAACTGAATAGTGAATAAAATTGATCCAAATACTGGTTCCAACACAAGTAACTTCAGGAGGCAAGGTTCCTATAGTATAACCAGTCGACGAAGCTAAAGAATAGAAGCAGGAAAAATATATAGCTATTGATGATGGTGATATACAGTATGCTATATGGCCTACAATTTAAAGTGCAAAATGCAGGCTCTTTATTATCACAGTAAGTACCTTCTTGGATATCCAAAACAAAAAAACCTATGCAAAATCAAAAAGTAATGAAAGAACAGTTAGCTCCTGGACATTTTTTTCAAGATTTTGCCAAGATACAGGTAAGTTTAATCATTACACCTGTACTATATATTTTTACTGTGAAAAGATACTATAGGCTGGTCAACTTTCCTTAAAAGCTCTCTTATCCCACTCCAGATAGTAAAAAATTCTTCCTACTAAGTTTTTTTTCTATAGCCTCTCCTCCAATTTAAACAAAAACACCTGTCTAATACACCTGCTGGACAGAGCCACTGCAGCCTGCACTGAGTTCCAATTGGTCAAGGTCAAAGTGACACACAACTGTGTGGGGTTTATTGGGAAAGCAATTGACTGTACTTAGTCATCATAGACAACCCAGAGCAGCTATATTATTTGAGTAAATGTCAATCAAAATGCAGTCATCTGTAGTTAGCGCTTCACGGTAATTTCTAAATATGTCTGGGCAGGGAGTTGCTAGCAACTCCCTGGTTCAGGGAGATGCGATCTCCCCTTCAGTATAAAAGATCAGGTAAATTTCCACAGAAAGGTTAACTGAATGTGCAAGCATATTAGGCTATTAGAGTAATCACACTTTTTGCTGAAGTCATGGGAGCTCTTGGAAATAGAACACGAAATACATGGCAGCCAGGGCATTTCTCCCATGTAGCAGGCACTACTATTCACAGAGAGGAATCGGGGGGAGGGGGGCACACAATACCACATGATAACTGCCCTCCTCCTTTCCTACAGTACATAATACTACAACAAAAACAAAAAATCAAAATAGCCCTTGGAACCCCTAGAATATTCCTGTATACTTTTCAGATAGGTGTATACTCAAGTGTTCCAAACATTTTTAAATGTGCTCCTTTCAAAGCACTTACTTGATGACCTACAGTATGTTGTTTTAGTTCTACAATGTCATGGCCAAGGTAAAGTTAAGAAGCTTGTCCACTGAATTATCTTGAATAGACTCATGCCAATGTCAGGCCTTGGTTACAGGCACCTCTGCATACAAGTTGCTTTGCAAACATTCCATAATGATGTACATAACAATGTAACTCATTAGCATACTGATGTAAACAAAGTTCCTTAGCACACGGTAAATTTTATGGCGCGAAGAACTTGCTCAGGGGTTCTGCCAGAATCTCAAAAAAGTGGGGATTGGGGGGATTTATTACTGCTAAACCCTGAATCCAAAAAGATGTTGTCCATAGCCAAAGTTACAAGTGGGTTCAGAGGGACAAAAGCTTGCTTCAAGGCTCCTATTAGGTGCAATTTGAAGGTTTTAAAGGCAATTTAAATGTAAGTTCAAACACTGCTACAAAAGTGTCCTCTTCTTAAGTAAGAAATCAAGATACTGACAATTTATATTTTTATGGGAATGAAAAAGGCGGATTTTCCCCCCTCTTCTGGAAAGGGGGGGGGGACAAATTCATCCTATTTTAGAGGTTGGAAAATGAATTTCATTTATAACTCCCATTTTCATTGCTTACTCTGTTGCTGAGATATAAAATGTTGAAATTTATTCACTTAATATGAAATAGTCTATTGTGCAATAATTTGTTATGTCCTTCTTGTACAACTCACATTACCTGCTTTTGTTTCCTTTTGTAATTAATAAGTAAATATGACCTTGAAACATTTAATGTTCCCTTCCACATCATATTGTACAAAGAGGGCTTATTTAGCCAAGTCAACCCATGACAGTAGGACAGTGATTACATTTTGGCACAAGGTGAAGTGGGCAGTGACATTCAAAAAGCAAAGAAAAACAAGGACAGTTATGAGAGCAGGGGTCAAAATAAGCAGTCAAACACCAAGAGCTACTTTCTGCCAAAATTAACTCTTGGTCCACTAGCTCTCAGGCTGGACCAGGAGCTACTTTTGGTGACCCAGGAGTTACTCTGTATTTTAACATTTTGGATTTTCTTATTGTTACTACCTGCTGATCAGTGTGAATACAACCGGACGGTTATCTAGAGCTACGAAAAAACAGGATCCGGGCATGTTTTTCTCAAGGAAACACTGTCAGCATTTAATCTTGGCGCCATTTACTTGAGAAAACCGCCCCCCGAAAATTTTACTAGGTGCTAATTTCATGAGAAAATAGCGCCTAGTGGTATCCTTTACCAGTCTCAGGGCACTATTTTTCAATCAACGGGCACAAATAACTCCTGAGAGCCAGCTTATTTTGAAGCCTGAATGTAAGTACTACAAGATGACATCACAATTAATTGTGCAATCTACCATTTTAAACTGAGTGAATAAGCTTCACATTTTAAATTTCAGCTCCAAATGTCCAGTGAAGATGAGGATTGGACCATTTAGAAGCATTTTTCAAGCTTTGAAACATATTTTTGAAATTTTAGACTTCAGACACACTTTAATTCCAAACTATTTAGCCTTTTTTAGAAGATCTCTGTGGTCAAAAACATCTACAATAGTCTTGGAAGATTTGGAGAAGAAAACTCATGGTAGTAAAGTCAGATTTTTTGTGCAAACTTTGACGTGAGAAGTACAGTATTTCAACCATCATACAGACAGCAAATCACCTGGCTATTTCCTTAGCTCGTTGTAAGGACTGTGTATAGGGAGTTCTCAGGGCACAACCACACAGTCCTTTACTGAGGACTAATATAGTGTAAAGGCCTATATGTAAAATGTACAATGCTGAGGATGCCTGTAGCCTTGGACTTTGGAGGGGGACAGGCTAGGCAAGGCTAGAAATACGTATAACAGTGTCAATAACTGTTATGTCCAGGGCAGCGCATTAGCAGAATACCCTGAGAGATCAAAGCTCTAGTTTTTTTCACAGGCTATAGGGCTATGTATTCACTGCATATCCCTGTATTCATACTGCTGCATATTCATTTTGGAAGAGCGTTATGCCGGGTCATATTTACACTCATTGCACAATGCGTGTTGACCTCGCTTACCCAAAGCACCTCTGAAGACCCTGTCTGCCTGTCCTTCATGCTCACAACAACTTACCACCACAGTTTCTGTACCATCTACCCAGTACTGTGGGATATTGCAGCCCTCCCAAGGAGATTCAGTGCTATCTCCCTATTTTCCATGCTGTTCACGTCTCACCATGGAAGCACTATATCCAACATCTTACACTGTATGCATGGTGGTACGATTGTGGTCTTTATCTGCGGAACTACTACTTGAACATAATTTTTTGATGAGTGGCATCACAGGTTCGTCAAATTTTAGATTCCTTTATAGGGATAAACCAATCGTAGCAGTTCCGAAAGTGAAGCAACCTGCTAAGGCCCAAGGGCTACAATTTGAATTACAGTAACTACAACTTTGTATAGTATACCAGGGAAGTTAAAAGACCCCCTTAGTATACTAACTGTAGTTTAATACAGGCAGTGTAGTAACGACTCTCAGTAGTTTGTTCATATTTTGCTGTAGAAGGCATTTGTTACTGTCTAATCTAATGTGATAAATTGATTTGACTGGTGGATTTCAAATCAGGGAAAATGAAGGTGTGGTTCTGCATGCATAATTGTTTGGGTGAACAAATTTGTCAGTTGTTACAGAAAGGTTAATTACTTGTTAATTAGTGCTCGCCAGCTAAGAATTTTTTCACAGTAACCTCTCTTTCATCGAAAGGGACCTGATCCTTTGTAAAACAGGATAGATTCAATTAAAAGTCTGACAAACACAATATTTCCCTTTAAAGTTAGTTACCAAGATGACTCATTCACAGCCAAGATAAGTGGTATGACAGTCAAGACTCAGAATCATTTGATGTGTCCTTCTCAAATTGTAGTTTTTTGGTATAGCCTAAGTCACAGGCAGTTCTAAAGTTAGTGCATACATATAGGCCTTTAACATAACATAACATTTAGGTTAAAGGGCGAAGGAAGGCTAAGGCCCCATAAGATGCCCTGTAGGCCTAGTCCAAAACCCCAATACTAAAAGCAAACAACCAACACCTAATGAGCCCAGTAACAACTAGATTCTACCACAGTCATGGACGAACTTGTCAACGTTAACCTTAAAGCAGAGCACTGATGTGGAGTTACCAACCCACTCACTGACAGGCAGACTATTCCACTCACTGACAATTCTACGAGAGATACTGAACTTTTTAATGTCTAGCCTTGCGAAAGGCTTCACTAGCTTCTTACAATGGCCTCGAACCCGAGAACTACTTTGAACCTTTAAATAACTACAAGCTAACAAAGGATTCCTTTCTGAAAGAAACTTGTAAACCTGGAGCATGTCCCCCCTAATCCTTCTCAACTCCAGGGTGGTTAGCCCAAGATTTTTAAGTCTAAGGTGATATGTAGATTTCTCACTTCAGGTACAGTAGGCCTATAAGGTGAGTGGCTCTCCTCTGAACTTGCTCTAAAAGAGGGAGTAGGCTTTAAATTAAATTTGTCCTTTTCATAGAAGGGACTCCAAGCTTGTGCAGCTTAGTCGATGTCATCCAACTTGCCAGCTTGTAGTAGCTCCATGGAACCATATACCACAGGCCTATGTACATATGTGTGGGAATTTGTCAAAGATATTTTAAGTCCAACTTGTCTCCCTCGGAGTGGCTCCGCGAATCCGACGACAATGTCAGACCTTTTAATTTTTTTTTTTTTTTTTGAGAACGACTCATACACTCTGTAGGCCCATGGGAATTTGTCAAAAATATTCTAAGTTCAACTTGTCTACCTCGAAGTGGCTCCGCAAATCTGATGTCAATGTCAGCAAGCCTTATATTAAGCGGACACGGATCGAGAACCAAAGCTGACATAAAGTACCTCTCGGTTGTATGATTTTCTGGGAGAACCTGGAGCAACTATTTCATGACTGGGAGTCATTACCAAAAGTCAGAAATTTAAAGAAAATACATAGGCCTACTTTCATATTTTTATAATTTCATCAATAAGGCCAAGTAAAAAAAATGTTTCGCGTCCCCGCCCGCTTCCTTTTTGGGGGCTGCATGAAATATTTTTTATCTGTGGAAAAATGAGAGAAAAAACGAAAATAACAAAATATCTACCCCAAAATATTTACTTGCGAACTCCTCGTTTAAGCAATACTACCTTTCCGATCACGTCTTTCAATGTATGTGTAAAGTTAGACACTATGCTAGCTCCCTATACTACCGCCGCTAGCCCCCTGTGTGTCTTTGCTATACTGTGTGGCACGATGAATTACATCAACGTAGTTTCGCAGGCAAAGTCATTTCATGTTGTCATGACAGTAGCATTACACATAAAGAACGATTGTATATGAAAAATATGACTGGAATCACAGACTAGCGATTTATCAACATAGCAGATGTGAATACGTACGGCACATGTTGGTATCATGAATGTACTAGTATATGTACAGGAGTAATATCAGTCCGCTCCGCCGGTGAGGGCAAACTGTCACTCTGAACCGCCCGGCCAGCTGAACGTACGCGCACAAGCGGTGCAAATTGCATAGGAATTTTGAGATTTTCCTGTTCACCTGAGTCTTTTTTATCATCCAGGGACTGTTATGCATTTAGACAAGTTCTAAGTTTAAAAGGTGCATCTATAAAATATTGTTTTCTTTTCTTTGTGTATTAAACAAATTTCATGTGACACACTCAAGAAAACACTAAAAACAAGGTTCTATGTTCAGTTTTGTGTTTCTACGAGTTATATTTACACATATCATTTAAAACGAATGTACAGAGAGTTGCAGAAAATCTATTG
>WURT03001580.1:4173-17011 GCA_009936505.3 Holothuria glaberrima
AATTAGTTATGTTTTACAATAATGAAAACAATTAGTCAAGAAGGAACAACAGCCTTTAGGAGGTAAAATGTTGAGACAGAATCAATCCGAAACTTGACTCTCTTTCTATCAGGGTTCTGCCCTAGTACATATTTATACAGATGGGGCAGTGTTGATTAGCCATGGTGGGATTGAGATGGGACAAGGAATGCACACCAAAATGCTGCAGATTGCTAGCAGGACTCTTCGTATTCCAATAGAAAAGATCCACTGTTCTGAGACCAGCACAAATACGATACCTAATAACACGGTCACCCATGGAAGTGTCGGGACGGATTACAACGGCCCAGCTGTACAGGTAAATACACGTGTAGGCCTACATCGAAGAATGATATCGAACTTTTTAGGCAGGGTGTCATTTTATGTTTTAATTTTTCTTTATCGGCAATCAATGAAATAACTTCAAAAGCCATAGAAGTAAAGAATATAGAGAAAAACTTTCATTATTTACACCCTTTCATATTTGATGGTGTGGCGTTTCAAGCTTTGACCTTGGAATATTCATTGATTTTTAATGGAATCTTTGTTTTAAAAGTTGTCAGAAGATTTCCTTTGGCAGTGTAACAAATGGGCACCGACATTTACATTGCTACTTTCGGGTGATGAAAGGTGTTTCCAGCCATAACGGTCACCTACACACCGGGTCGTAATTACATTTGGTTAAGTCTTTACACTTTACCAAAACTCCTTGAAATCAGTGATAAATCAAAGTACTGTCAGAGATGAGGGTAGCAAGGTGAAAGCTGTTTCGAATATTTCCCAATCGACTTGCTAGAGCGCAAGAGGAATTCAAAGAATTTAGTCCTGTCAGCTTCTGCTTGTGGATTTTTTTTTGTATTTACTGCTGTGGCTGACTGTAAACATTTTCACTGTCCGTGTGAAATCCCTATTGAGACCTTAGTCCTAACACCTCCCTGGTTTGACTATAAATGCCAAAAGTTCCGTGTTTGTTTGATATGGCAGTCAATATTTTAATGGCATTTAACCACGTAAGAATAAAACGGTAAAACCGAGTGACTTACCCACAATCTTATCTCTTTGAATGCAGAATGCGTGCGAAACGTTACTGCATCGTCTGGAACCATATGTGATGAAGAATCCGAAGGGTACCTGGGAAGACTGGGTAAATGTGCTCTAACAATTACTATTGTGATATAAAAGTAATTGAAATGGATAAGGCTCCGTAGTTTGCTTGATTTAAGTCGTAGAAACCTGAAAGTGCTTAAAACCATATAAGTATGATGATTGCGATGACAACTACAATGACGATAATGATTATCATCATCATTGTCATCATTATTATTAGCTATAGAGGGATTTCATGTGACGTCACGCGATTTGGATTGGCAGGAAGGGGCAAAACACGCGCAGTAAGCGTGTTTACAGCACACGCGCCACAGAAATATATATCTTCTGTAACACGCGATGGCATAACCATAGATACTACTGTGACACAATGGACGCCGCTCGCCCTTCAAACCAAAGATTCGCGCGGGATCATGTGACGTCGGGTAATCACCGCCTTATAGGATGCAGGGCTGGTTCAATCAATTTTCGAATATTTGAAGTCTTTTATATCATATAGGTTATAATGACGTTGCATTTCCTCACATCTCTCTTTATTCGTACTACTTTAAGAGTAAGTGTGGAAAACCTGAAAATGAAGTAGAACGGTGAGGTTCGTGGAAAAGCTTATTATAAAAAAGAAACAGAATTTAACTTAATTTCGAAAGAATTCGAATGGAACATGATTGGTTTGATGGTAAGAAAAGTTTCACTTAAAGTTTGCAATAAAATCAAATAATTTCTTTATCAACATAGGTGAAGGCTGCTTACTTCAATAGGACCAACCTGTCTGCAGTGGGTTATCATAAGTAAGTTTAAAATCTACTCACTAAGCAGTTTGTTCCGTGCATGCTTTGCGTCGCTGATCGATACATAGTGTCTAATATTGAGTATGATGCAATTTAAATTAAAGATACCCTTGCGGAAAGTGAGATTTAGGAACGAGAACGTCATGAGCTTCTTTAACCATTCCATATTGTGTCAATGCTCCGCTTTGATAATACAAGTTAGGTAAGAAGAATGAAGCTTAAAATTAGAACAAGCATAAAGTCTTTGGTGTATTTTAGGTTACGCCCGTTTCGTCATTACAAATATGAACATGCATGCTTTGAAAATAAACGAAGGGATAACTGAAACTAACTACTTCACTTTTGAAGATAAGCTGATGTTTTATGGCGACCCTTTTTGTCAGATAATAAAAATCGCAAAAATTACTAATTGGTTAGTTTAATTTGAAGATAGCTGCAGAGGCGTTTGCAAACCATGCCAAAGTTAGTTGTAAAGCAGGTTATAAATGCATGAGAAGAAAGAAGGGCGGAGTTGTATTTGTCCTAGATAAAAGAAGAAATTTACACTTACAGGGTATGTGGGTTATTGAGCCTTAAGGTATTATTACACTGGAAAATTGTTCAAAAGACATAATATTTTAATAAAGTTTTTATCTGTTCACTCATTAAAATTACAATTTGGTGTCGACGGTTTGGGATTTAATGTAGTCCTATAAAGTTCAAAGATATTTAAAGCACCTGTATATTACATGTAAATAAAGGAAATCTGACTGCAAATATTCCAATGTGTATGGAGAAAGTAACCTCGCAATTCTATATTCAACTGCAATTCATTGACATTAATTTTACAGAACACCAGATGAATACTATACGATACATCCACGAACAAATCAACCATTGCCACCCATCTATAACGGCTACGGTGCCGCTGCCACCGAGGTGGAGATAGACTGTCTTACTGGAGATCATCGCATCATCAGGACTGACATTGTAATGGATGTTGGAGACAGTCTAAATCCGGCTATTGATATTGGACAGGTGGGTTAACTTTGTCAGTCAGCCTGGTAGGGGCAAGCAGGGAGCTGCGGCTAGGTGGGATGGGATATGACAGTTCGCCATAGGATGGTATCCATGGAGAGTTAAAGTGAAGGAAAAGGTATGTCATTTTTCAAATGAGGAAGGTTAATTCGTTGGATATAAGTCAGGTGGGTGGAGGTCCACAGTGGTAAACCTTTTAAAAGAGACTGAAAGGTATTGTAAAAAGTAGAAACACTGAACAGTGTTTGTTAACGTTCACTAGGAATCAACAAATTTTATTTAATTAATGAGTCTTTCGATCACGTTTTTAACAAGAAATTCCTGTTATGGAAAATGTACTTTATCAGTGATGAAATATTTTTAACAGGTTGAGTGGCGAGTTACAGATGAGATTCAATACATAGATTAAAACATGTCAGCTGAAAGAAATAGTCTGCCCTTGGACAATGGCTTTTGTAACCCTATTACTAATGGAGTGACTTCCTTCCCTCATTTTTAAATAAAACGCCTCAATAAAACAGTAGCTACACAAAAACACGAGTTGATGAATTAGGCCTTCTTTACTGCAATTACTGCATATATGGAAAGACGATTGACACAAGTTGGTTCTCGTTATGTTCTGCATACATGGGCAAGTCCAGAGTGCTTGTTTCCTCCTTATTGTTTGGTTGTGAAGGAAGAAAGAAAGAAAGACAGATAGACAGACAGACAGACAGAGACAGATAAATAAAAGGACTGACTGACTGGTTGACTGACTGACTGACTTGAGGAAGTAACAAACCAATGAACAAATGAAGAACTGGGTCATGTCAGTATCCCTACACAGTCAGACTTGTATGTAAAAAGCGGTCCATAAATCACCAACTCAGGCTTTTACATTTGGGCAATGGGTGTCCATTTAATGGCCCGTAAAATGAAACTATTTCTAAAACCGAATTTTTATGACATTATTTTTGTTTGGCGAATGTGCCCATCCATTGACAAAGTTTTAAGACTTACTGACATGTTTACGGAGAGCATGCATTAGATCTTAGAAGCTTGAACTAAACTGACCAGTGCTGAAGAGCCTACTTGGATCAATGCTAAAATCTGTAGAAACTGACAAAACCTATTAAGAAGCGGGCCAAAATTCAAGACGAACCCTGTACAATTAGTTTTATTTTTACAGGCTGGAATCAATCTTTATTAGTGTCTTCTTATTTGTAAATACATAGGCTTAGGAAGCCTTTCGAAATGGGGGAGGGGAACGTTGTTTCGGACCGCCGTCCTCTGGAAGGGTTCTAAGGGGAGGGGTTGTCCCCATGTCCTTTGGAAACATTTTGGATATTTGAGGGTACTTAAAGCAATTTGGTGCAACAAATCTGGTGAATTTTAAGGAAAATTACTGCAAAGTTTTGACATTTTTTTACAGAGGAAAGAAATAAGGCGTTTCCGTCCTTGCATTTAGGGGGGACCATACTTCCGCCGAACCACTTTTTTGACTGAGGGAGGGGCTTTAGCCCTCAGCGCCTGCTCCTTACGCCTATGGGTAAATGCAAACCTTTGCCCCTCCACTGAATTTGAAACTTGTTTTGAGGCATACTGCAGTTTACCAAAAATATTATTTTCTCATAGAAGGTACTTCTAAAAAAGTAAAATACTTTAACAGAGGCTTTCTGTTTAGAACAAAATGACATTGAAATGGTAGTTCGATTTTTTTCTTTTCTTCCCAAGTACCACTGCTTAGTATACCATGATGGCTTCGAATTGCCATCCCATGCTTTCACGATAAAGCTTCTGCAAGTTGTGGTCCGTGTAGTAGAAAATGGCCTTTCTTGCAAGTAGGTCATTTGGCTCCAAACCCCAGCATAATATTCCTGCTAAAGGTCTGGCAAAGTGAAGAATACAAAGCGTTTTTATAGCATTGGAAGTATGACTATCTCCAATGGAAATAATCATAATTTTACCACAGGCATTATTTCATTCACCTCTAGATCAGTCACCAGCATATCATCTTTTAGGCCCATCAAGAACCCTATACCAGAGTGATGAGCACCGGCAAAATTCCTTCTCTTTTTGAGAAGTGCTCAAGGGTTAACGAGGCTGGCGTGTTTTGATGGCTCCCAGTCCTGCTCTTGGGACCGCCATTTCACAGACGTGACAGACGTGTGGGTATCCCCAGTCTTTGGTCACTTTCCAAAGGCTAGGAAGTTGGAGGGCCCTTGCTCTGCCCCACTGATCAGCAGCAGAGCGAACGGTTCGCTGAATGGGACACCTTCCCTTGTCGAGCAGCCAGATACCCACCGGGATCTCTTCAGGGGACCTCTATTATGCAAGGAAATACACTCAGATCACCAGGCCATCTCCATCTTCAACCGTGAACACAATTAAAGACAATTGTGCTCTCTAATTAAAGACAGTTTAAGTCGTTAATAAAAGATAATTAGTCTTTAATTAAAAGACAAAGTCATTAAATTACCTTACTTAAGGACATTTGTATGTTACTACTGTTATATCACTACAGCCAAAGCATGTACTCAGAGATGTACTCACACTCGTACTACAGAGAAAATTTTTCTGTACTCGTATTCGTACCCATGGCTTTGGACTCATGTTAATCATACTCATCCGCTTTGTACTCGTACTCAAAGGGTTTGAAAATCAAGTACTCGTGCTCGCACTCATGGCACTTATATTCGTACACTCGAGGTTTTGTACTCGGGAGTTTGTACTTGCATACAAGTCTAGTTCAATAGCATTCGGAAATTTTCACTATAGTTATTCCTTTCTAACACTTAACAGATAGAAGGGGCTTTTATCCAAGGCTATGGATTTTATGTTCTTGAAGACTACCGCTACTCTTCATCCGGTGAGCTGTTGACCAAAGGCCCAGGAGGTTATAAGATTCCAATCTGCACCGGGATACCCGCTATCTTTAATGTTAGTTTGCTTCACAGTGCTCCAAATCCACGAGCAGTGTTTTCGTCAAAGGTGATTCTTCTCTTATGCGGTAAAGTTCCATTTAAGTCAAAAGATCTTTTTCTTCTTATGACAAGTTGGGAAGGCTGTTAAAAACGTAAACTTTATCCATTTAAAGCATTTGAGTATGATGAGCAGTCCCTGTAGCTATACTCCAGCTGATTCCAAGAAGAACCATCTTAGTTTGATCAAAACCAAGTCTGAATTAAACTTATAATGTTCGAATTAAGTTTTCAAATGGTATCGCCGACTTCCCAAGCACTACGGATTTCATGGGTGACATTTACATACCTAAATCTCTCTTAGGCCCCCACCACTCCCTAACACACAAACATACAAACGTAAGCAAAGAACATCTCGTACGCCGACGGTGACGTGTGTATGCGTGAGTGTGTGTGTGTGTGTGGAAGCTTGGTTGTAAACACGAGTTCTGAAAAGGGCAACCTTGAGAAACGTCACACTTAACATAAGAATACCCATACAGATTAAATGATCCCAATTGTTCTTGGTGGAGGTCAAAGATTATTTGGATCACCAGGGGTCAGAGTGTGAAACGTACTAAACAAAATATGTCAAGGAGAGAAACTTACCATTTGGTATGCAGATGTCCCGTATTAAGAAAAACATCTGAGTTTGGTGGCTGTCAAAGGTCATATGGAGCCATCAGATGACAAACAGTAAAAACCTTGAACACTGCTCGTGAAGATGATGTCTTGGAAATGGGTAACTTTGTAGAATATTGTGCTTGACATGTTGGTGCTCTGTATGGAGTCAATGATACTATTGTTTTGGTGCCGGCTAAGGTCATCCGTCATTCAGTTGAGTGCACAATGTATGACTGAAGACAAAAACTTACAAAGCAAGGCTAAGGTCATCTGATGTCACAGTAGGTGAAACTGCAGAAATTTCATTAACATGAACAAACCTCAGGAAACATAATTTGCATACATCTCTTATGGCCAAGTGGGTGCCCCACATAGATGGGCCCTCTGAATTTAAATGGATCATTCAAGGTCACCAGTGTTCAAGCTGTGAAAATCCTGTACTGAAACATGGTATCAAATAAATGAAAACATGTATTACGCAAGATTTCTTTAATATCCGGTTGATGTCAAAATTCATATGAGGTTACCATAAATCAAACAGGAAAAAGCTTGTAAACATGATATCTCAAGGAAAAAATACAGTATAAATCTTACATTTGGGTGTGAGTGTCACATTGAGTGCGTGATCTGTATTGTTTGTGGTAGAGGTCAAAGGCCATTTCCGTCAACCAGAGGTCGTATTCAGCAAATTTTTGATGTATCAAGTTGGAAACATGTTTGTTTCTTACATTTAGGACACACCCAAAATTAGTAGCCAGAAGACAACGTGCGACAATGTTCACAATGCTCCTCTCTGTACGGAATTTTAACTTTTTGTATCAAACTTCAAGCACAGCCCCTTTGTGGCCTCCAAGGTCGCTTTGATGCGTAATGGGTTCTATCTATGGGAAAACTTTAAGTGATCATATGTGTAGATATTCCAACGAAAAACAGAAATTTTTGTTTGGTATAACATTCCTGAAAGGCTGGTTGGCAACCAGGCTTCACCGACTCCCGCTCATTAGGACGTCGCTCTTACATACTCTGCATGTACGTCATTTTTGTTGTACTATACTGAATATTGATTTTAAAGAAGTACAGGTCATCAATTTTAAACATTGTCAAACCATTTATTTCTTTCAAGTCGCTTCAAGTAGTTAAGCTCTGCTATAAAATCTAGTTTCTAAATGCTGCTTATATCGCAGGAACCAAACCTATAAATTGAATGAAACTTTCAGTAGAATGCATACGGAACGTTTCTCTTTAACATATAAATACTCAGTTCGGGTTAGGGTTGCTTTTAGAGTATTTCCTCATTCTTTCTTCTCATTCTTTCTTCTCATAATGTTACTTATTAACCTTAATTCTATGTTTTGTAAACAGGCAGTTGGAGAACCTCCCCTTCTGCTCTCTGCATCTGCCTTCTTTGCTATAAAGGAGGCAATTGCCTCTGCCAGGTCAGATGAAGGTCTGCAAGGATTCTTTCCTCTCTACGTCCCAGCAGTCCCTGAAAGAATTAGACTGGCTTGTCAGGATAAATTCACTGAGAAGGTAGTCATGATATATCCACCTGACGACAATTATTCTTTTTAGATATTGCCAAAACGTAGCTTTTGCTTCCTCTAAACTGCATGTCAAATGCACGAGATGCACGCGAATTGTCTTTCTTTCGTACAGTAATGACGTCATAAAATTTAGTGCACAATGTATGATTGAGATTAGACCTTATTAAGCAACTAAACGTCATTAATTATATCATAGTTGATAAAACTATAGGTTATCATAATGAAATGCAATATGTTGAAAATCTTTTCTTGTACTTTTCACTGCTCTTTCAGATCGAAGACGCAGAAGATGGGAGCTACATTCCTTTCTTTCATCGTATCTAAATTACCTTTCAGCGTATCTTATTACTGTCATTTAAAGAACCAGTAACATAACAAAGGTGTTGTAAATTGGTATGCAAATTACGTGTCAAAAGCTTGGAACAGATTATAATGGCTGTTGTCTAAACCATTGATGATAAATATAATCCTAAAATGTTGCAAAAAGGTCGTTTGAAAAAAAAACAGCAAAGTGTGTACGTATTACTAATTACTTCATTACTTTGTATCAGAGATAGTTTGCAAATACTTGTAAAAGTCATAAGAAGTGTATAAGAAGTGTATTAGAGGTGTTTTATTGATTACATAAGTTTTAGGTATGCATTGTATAATGTATACTAGTTAAGGATATAAAAGCGCTGTGTACGCACACATCCTTCTACTAGTCGACTGAAGACAGTTTGTACGTTAGATGTAAGTTAATTTTATGCCTTTAAAGCCCTATTTCTTATTTAGATCATATCAAATGAATCCTTAAGTACTCGTCCACAATATTGCCCCATAATGCAATTTGTGTTCTTTCGGTGCCTGTATAATTAGTCCAAACAAAGGTTTTTTTAATGGACAACATTGCTGCAAATTTTTTCCCCACAATACTTTTCTGTAAAGTCCCCAAAACACCATTATAATGTGCTTCAGATTCCTAAATGCAAAAGTATGCCTAATTTGCATAAATCCAAAATGGCGGGTAAATATTAATTGTTTGCCGTATCGTGGCTTATAAATGACCGAAATGACTGGTTCAAGGTCCTGGGAAGGCACTAGGGATACTTCGTAAGTACGACAGACGAATTCCGTTTGCATATAATCCAAATTGACTGCCAAATTTCTATATTTTACTATGTCGTGGCTCATAGATGACCCATATTTTCGATTCAAAGTTCGAAATAGGATTTTTGGGGTCAACCAGCAATTTGATTTAAATCATTCTTGGAGGAAGGAAATGTGTTTGAGTATAAGGTACATTCAAGATGGGTTCAAAATTGTATTTGGAGTAGTGCAAGACCATGTTCGCAATCCACAATATTTTAATAATGTTAAGTATGAAAGAAAGAATCGTAATTATAACAGACAGTACATCTAACCATCACAATACTCATCAGAAATCAGAGTGGACCGATTTCAAAGATTAATGGTTTTCGAAGCCGTAGTAGACGTCACGAAAAATTGAGCCTTTAGCACAGAGAAGAAAGGTAGTCCAGACCTGATATTTTGAGCGGGATAACAGTCCCGCTGGCGAAGGAACACATGACGCAAAAGCCCGACCACGACGGTCCTTGTCCTAGTTTTTGGAATAATATTGATATAGAACTGAGATAATATCCGTTCTTTTTGTCAAATTAATTGACCACATAATTTGTAGTTTGGCCATTGACACATTAAAACAAGATGCATAAGAGTTATGAGAGTCTGAAAAAGGGACCCAGCTAATTCTTTTTATAGCAGCACTGAAGAGATGAATTAGGTAAGTGTGACACTAGTCCAGTTGGGATAAAATCAAAGAGTTTATCATATATTCAAGTGATCTGATGCTCACATGGCTGCGTACGACTCTTGTGTGATGCAAATTACTCATATCAGCTTGTATTTCATTGGTATGTGCGCAAAGAGAGACATTTCACTCTCTTGATAAACCCCAAGATATTTTTCAGTTACATTTTGTTAAAAGTGCCAATAACATCAAATCCATCAGTGATGCACTTTTGAAGTTGTCTTGGCAAGCGAATGGACTGTAACAAAGATGCACAAATTTCATAGGGATCAATGCCGTTAAAAATAGGGTGGTAAGTCATACTTAGTAATCTGTGTTAAAGATATAGTCGAAATAAGCATTTTGGTGATATTTGCAAAAAGATCTGATAAGAGTTCTCGGATATTGACGGATGATATTGCCGAATTTTCAGTCTACAGTAAAATTGAAATATTGGAACGATCACAGTCACAGTTGACAACATAAGTTAACATTAATCAAACCTGTTGTGTTTTATCTGAAAACTGTGAACCTTTTCTTTCCCTACATAGTAATTTCATTATTTTAACGTATGAGTGACATGGGAATTTTATACTGTTGCATCCCGCATATGTTGATGTGAAAGGAACTGATTGAAACATGTAACAAAACAAGTATTGCTTATAAATAGAAGAGGGTAACAATACTCCTGCTTCATTGAAGTTCGCTGTAGGATACAGATATCTAAAGTTCATGTTGTCATATCTCCAAAAGCATGCAGAGGAATCGAATAAAAATTTCACAAGAATGTTCAGATTTAGTTATCTCATAGATATCAAAAGTAAATCTTTGCTTAAACCTTTCAATGACTTAGTCATAATTTTCTGTTCCCATATATAATTGTTTCGTGTATAAAACAAATATTGAAACTTTCCTACGTTACATAATCATTAATGAGAATATTATCTAAACTACACAGCTACGTTGCCCATAAAGGTGTATCGTTCATTGCACTGATATTTTTAACATTTGCTGTCAAAGTTCTGTAAAACTTTCTGCTTGACATGCTTAACTTTCAACAATACAAAGAAGAACGACATTAAAATTTTGCCTTCTCTTTATTTAACTGTAACGTACAGCTTTTTTCGCATTTAATGTACATTCTAATAATAAAAACTTTCACAGTAACATGCAAATTAAAGACGTACTACTAAGAACGTTATGTTATTAAGATGTCTGTTCATCGCGTAAAATGAAACATACATGCATGTAACAACCTTAAGGAAAGACTCTCGAATAAAACTGGTATATTTCATTTTATAATCATTGATATTTTAAGTGAGTCCCATTTTTATTGTGAGTTTCATGCTACTGCATCCTGCAGCATTTAGCAATACACACATATATGCAAACTGAATCATACGTGTGGTATGCTTTCACTTTATTAGAAACGGCTGACATACAAGTAACTTACCTTAGGGATATTGGATATGTGGTAATTTTTCTATTAGTCTGTATTTTACCTTCTGATAAGCTGATACATGTAGACCACAGAATTACGTATGACAATTAGCACTCCTGCATGGATTGGAGAAATTAAAACTCAAACCAGTTTTGCAGGTAATCCTATTGATAAGAAACTTCTGTAAATTTGCATATATTTGAAATGCTCTGAATTGCATAGAATTGAGAAACGAAGCCCAAATCAGTTTTGTATGTAAATCTATTGAAGAGGAACTCCTGTAAATTAAAAAAAAATAAAATAAAAAAAAATAGCACTCCTGCCTGCATTGCATTTCCTAGTGAAGAAATGAGTTTAAGGGGACCACTTTCTCAAAAGCACAGATGACCTTTAAACAAAACGGCCATTTTCACCAAATTGTTTATTTATTGCATTTTGAAAAATAAAAAAATGGGTCTTAAATTCCCTCCCCTGGCAGCAAAGAACTTGTAAACATTTTAACTAATACGTTAACCATCCGGAGACCAGCAATGATGTTTTTTACATACTATTAAGCCCTTCCGATGACTTCAGTCGTCAGGGATTATGGGAGTTGTGACTAGAGCACATCCTTCGCTAGATTATTTCCGTGTCATCACATTTCAAAGATGAAGGCATTCTTCATTCAATAAAAGTCTGTTTTTCCATGCCAAACTTTTTTTTTAAAACACCTCCCGTATGTAAATGATACACCAACATCCAATATATTTGGTCGCAACCTACTTGCAATATACTGGAGGTCTTTAGAATTTGCATTCCACCACACCACGTATTGATGTCATTTGCGTTCTTCAATCTAATAAAAAACAGCTACACTAACGTTAACCTAAAAAGTACTCAAAACTTACAAACTGAATAACTACATTGCATGGAATTAACCTTCAAATGCGGCAGCGAATCAGAATACTTTGTCAGAGCATAGACAAACTATTTTTGGACAAACTTTGCTTGTAGTAACCACCGTTTGTAGTTATGACAGAACTATTTTATAGATGGTATTCTCTATCATGGTGTTCTAGCAGTGATAAAAGTCTGCACTTCTCGATATGCATGCACATATACGATAATACAGTACGGTGCCCGGTAATTGTAAATGATAAAACGTGAAAAGATCACGGTCTTTAGAGGGGCTAGGTGATAGTTCCTCCTTTAGCATACAATGCATACAAATGTTGAGACCGTGTAATTCACAAATAGAGAGCATGCGCCGTATTATTCACATAACTTTTAGTTAGACACTCCTGTCCTCTTTCAATAATTTTTGTTAGGATACTCTTAATGCCATTTGACCTTTTCAGTATTCACTGTTTCCCTACAATCTTGGACAAAACTGTTGGGACACTTTGTCATAATATTCTTGAATCTCAGATCCCAGGTTTTTATGAAACCCCCGCTCCCCCTTCCAATGTTGCACAGAAAGAGTGACTGTATGCCATGAACAGGATAACTGTGGTTAACATTGCGAAGGGGAGCGGGGGTGTCCCAACGAGTTTTGTCCAAGATTGTCTGAGCTCCAAGCGAGCTATTTACGA
>WURT03001591.1:0-17010 GCA_009936505.3 Holothuria glaberrima
ATTGCTTATGCGGAGCATCACGCACAACGGCAGAAGGTTCCATTTTTAGAGCTAAGGCCCCCATCATGCCCACTCCTTCATTTCTTTGCAAAAATGATCAAAGCGAAATATATTAGACATTTTTCTCATATTTTGATCTAGTTTTTTTTTCATTCTTGTTTGTTTTACCAGGTTCCCACCCGTCACACCTTCATTATTCGACATCCATATCGCTTCCTTCTATCTCAAAGAAATATGTTTCTACGAATGCTTCAACACCAAGGAGATCGAAAGGAATTTGACATATTTAAAGCATCACCTATGTTAATGGAGAAATATTACCAAACAGACTCCATGTACCTTCTGTGGAAACATGTCAAAGATACAGGCAAGGACCCTAATCCCCTCATCTTTGACGCAGAAGATATTATGAATTATCCAGACAAGATTCTTCCAAAGTACATGTCAGCGTTGGGAATCCCTTTTGATGAGAAATATCTTACCTGGGATGCGAGCGAGGAAATACTTAAGACGTGGAAAGGAGCACTTGAACAAGTGATAATGGGTAAAAATTCAGGAGTGTTTGATAAAGCCTTTAAAAGCTCTTGCTTTCTGCCGAACACACATGCTACACCGACACGAGAAGACCTTACTCCAGACTTGCTTAGAGTAGTCGATAACCTCATGGCAGGATACGAAGAAATGTATGAGAATCGCATCAAACCAGAATAGTCACCAAAAGGACAAATTTGACCCATTCCCACGAGTATCACATGGGTATCGTTACGTATATACACCATTCACAAACAGGACTGACGTAGAGTCTGCGAATAATTTTTGAAATCAAAACAAAAAATTCGAAGGTAGCATTGGTAGATAAGGTATTGGAGGGGCGAGGTAGCTCATGTGGTCGAAATGGTGCGCGACATGTGTTAAGAGACTTAGGACGTATTAAGGCAATAGAATTTTAATTTTTCTATATTTTAAGGGCGCCCTACAATGTTGGCCTGAACAAAATCTCTGTTTAAGGGCTCTTTATATTTCGTCGATTTTATCGACTTGCATCAGAACTACAGGATATATCTGTGCTGTTGACCATTTCTTACTCCTAAACTGTGAGTACAATTGGCAAAATGCCAGGCAGAGGACAACCGACCAGTGCTAGCAAGAAGAAGGAAAACCAACTGACTTCTCAGCAAAAGTTGACTACGGTAGCCTAGCTACTAGCCTAACAACGAGGCAACGCAGTAGGAAAGAACCTACAACACAGCCAGTACAGGTAGAGACAGAGGAGGACACTGGTAATGGTTTCCTAGAACATCTGGACTCATGTATAAAAGCGATAAATACCGAACTCCAGAAAATTCGTCAGGAATTCTCAAGCATCATCGATGAACACTCTAAACGTCTGGAGGATCTCGAGACAGAAAACACTTTCCTGAAAAATAAATGTGAGTTACTCAACTCTAAAGTTACCGCTCTTGAGAAGTCACGTGATGACCACTCCCAGCAAATAAACAACCAGGAACGCTTCTCTCGCCGCAACAACCTTCACGGTACAGTTGTACTTAAATCTGAGCGTGAGGAAGATTGTATTAAAATGGCTCAAGAGGTCATTTCCAAGATTGGTGTAAAAAAATGCTCAATAGAAAGGTCTCACCGAGACGGGAGAAGAGTTCAGGGCCGTGATCGCCACCTTCTTGTGAAACTCACGTACTATCAAGATAAAAGTTTTTGTCATGAAGCAAGCCAGACAAGCATTAGAACAAGAAACCTATTATGTCATTGAAGGCTTAACCAAGATAGATCTGAAAGAAAAACGACGATGGTCCAAACAGGTAAATGAGCTGTATCACCAGGGCACCAATATGCCGGATGTTGGAGACGGACAAACGGAAGACCCTACGGTTCCTAACTGTTTTGTGTCGTCTCGCTCTGTACAAATTACCAATTTTATTGGAATTATGTACGGTATTGGAAAGTACGGTATACAGGATATCGTTCTACTTTTGTTTCATTGAGTGAGCCTTTGAACAACGACCGTACCTTTTCTCGCCACTAAGATTTGTGTCGTTAGTTTTCAAACGGAAGCAGGTTCATCGCATTTTTGGTCCGCGATGTTTGTTCACTGTTCCGATTATATTGACTTTGTTTTACTTTATTTCTTAACCTCCATGTCAAATAATTATTATTTACATACATACTCATTAACATGGGTAGAGAAACGATGCATGTTCTACGGTATGACTGAGCCCTATACGATTCAAGAAGATGCACCAGGGTAGCTTGTCACATCCAGTTACTATGGCGACAAACTTAAAGCTTATTTCATTCAACGCCAGAAGGCTCAGGCAAGCTACAAAAAGAAGGAAAGTATTTGCGTATCTTCACAGACGTAATCCAGACATTGTAATGCTGCAGGAAACACACAGCTGTATAGCTGATTCCAATTACCGGAAGAATGAATGGGGTGGACATATCATTTATTCACACGGATCTTCTTCAAGTCGGGGAGAATACATTCTTTTCAACCCCAAACTCACCTTTAAAGTTGTGAAAGAGGAACTCAGTCCGTTGGGAAGATTTATAATTATTGACCTTCAAGTCAACCAACGTGTATTTACTATTGTCACTACTTACGCTCTAATCTTGATACTCCAGGTTTTTTTTTTTTTTTTGACATTTCAAATGGTTTATATGGCTTTCATTGCGATAGCCTTATCTGTGGTAGTGGTTTAAACGTCGATTTTAATTTAGAGCTGGACAAGAAAGGAGGAATCCCAAGAACCAGTTTTAAGGCTAGAGAGATGTGCTTTGAGCTGATGTTTTCACATGATCTCGTTGATATATGGAGAGAACGAAATCCCTTAGATAAAAATTTCACTGTATCTCCAATGTAGCATCAGGTATCCATTGCAGGTTGGATTATTTTTCATGATCTCAAGACATGCAAGTCCAGCAGTTATATATTATGTCTTTTCTCCTGGTTTTTTGTCAGATCACCCATTTGTCTATCAATTGGTACTCAAGAAGCTCGCAGAGGCCCAGGTTTTTGGAAATCGAACAATTCTCTCTTGAATGCTTCTATAAGTATATTTGCTTACTTTATGAGCTTATTCGTAACCAACAAGAGGAGAATGCCCATTGTGACCCTGTATTTCGATGGGAATTGTTGAAGTTTAATATTCGTATAAGTAGTATGAAATTTGCAAAGGAAAGGTAGATGAATACTACCAAGCTTTAATATCGATGAAAAATGACAAAGCTCCAGGCAGTGACGGCCTCTCGGTAAACTTTTGCAAACCTTGTTGGAATTCAATAGGGCAAATGGTATTTTAATCATTAAATTGTGGTTATCACAGAGGCCATTTATCAACAGAACAGACAAGAGGCATCGTGACATTAATTTTAAAAGGTAACATGCCTGCAACTTGTTTACAAAATTGTCGTCTTATTACACTGCTTAAAACGGACTTTATTACACTGCTTAACACGGACTATAAAATTTCCAGATTACCGGAAAAAGCACTTCCCGGGCTATGTGAGATGCTTCATAGTATTCATATTGAGATTCCTTGTTTTAGAAATACACACTTCCACAGAAGGCAATATCGAGAATGAGAATGTAATTAAAAGTCAAATTTGTAGCATTATTATCTGTCTTACAAGCTAATAGGGAACCACTGGAGTCTAAATGAACTAAGGCTATGTGAGAACTAGGGTGTCGCAGTGGCGAGTTGGCAACCGGAGCGGATCATCCATTTGTCAACTGGTCCAAAACCGCAATCTGAGGGGAGGGGTCCAAGAGAAGGTGAAACCCCTCTTTACAGAACTTTTGTTTGTAGGTGGCTCAGACGGAAAATTGTGCTATCTTTGGTAAAGCTATAAACTGATTATCCTTTTGAAAAATCGTCATAATGTAGTGAATTATTCTTTCTTTTTGGCCGCATGTAAGAGAAAGACGTTTTGTCTAAAGGGAGTGGTTGACAACATTCCTTGAGCAATTCCTCCTTTCAAAATTTCTTTTAAAAAGTCAACATTGCCTTTTTTTAATTATAATTAGCCCTAACCTTGATGACAACAGTCTCTAAGTCGCTTTTTACCCCAGAGAGATCAACTCGACACTCGGGAACGATGATGACAGCGAGGTTAAGGAGGAGAATGGAAGAGAACCTTTGCAGTATGCCACTCCATTGAAGGACTTATTTTACATAATATTCTTTCTTGATGTGTCAAGTTGCATGCTGATTTTGTATTTTCAGGGTATGAAATACCGACATTCAAACCGTGCAGTCTTCCAATAGGTCACTTGATAAGGTGGAAAGGGCTTGCACTATTTATCTATATGGAACGGTACTATGGAAGAAAACGGAAAAACCAAAACCCTACGCGCGAAAAGCACGCTGAAAACTTTAGGTCCCTTTAAAGAATCTGCCCTGCTGAGAGAGAAGTGAGGCAAATCGCTATAGGAAGACTGGGCATCGTCGGGGACTATATAGTTTTTCGTACCGACTAAGGCTCCTTGATGAAATTAAGAAAATTTCCAGACGGGGCCGACATTCTCCGACTCGAGGGAGTCATGGTCTACTCGGCCCCCACCTGTCACCACCCTGTGTACAGCTGATCCCATTAAGCTTACTCCGTAGTCAACAACCAGTTACTGAATTCCAGTCTTGCCCTTGGAAGACGCATCTATATTCACGCAATACGTCAATGAATTTTTTTCAGTTTACAGGGTCGTTTAACAAGCTTATGACATTCGTTCGTGACAAGTAATGTTGGCAAGTCCAAGTCAATGCCAGTATTTACAAGTCACAAAATAGCGAGTCGGGTCCAAGTCACATGACCGAACTACAACTCTGGTGTTGTTGAGGACTTGTGACAGCCATAAACAAGCGTTTTCTATTACCAAGTTATGCAGAAAGAGCGCCACCAATTTTCCCGCCAGCTGTGAAGTCATTTTTACATATGAAAAATGTAGGTTTGTAGAGGATGGTTTGCACCTTTCTGCATAAAATTACTCGTAGAATCTAATATCGTTTTTTGCAGGAAGAAGACACAACCACACACCCTGCTCCTTTTCTTCAGAGCCACTCCACGGCACTCACGGGAAAAGAATCTGGGCACACGACATTTGCCTCAGAATGGACTATCTCTTTTACACGCTCTTCCACGCGAAGAACTACTGGAGAGCACACCAAGTGTCGGACTGCTCTTCAGGTATGACACCCAAACTAAACCACACAAAGAATTGGACCCTTGCTTGTTATCCTCCTGTTCTCTCGCTTTCGAATATCTCTCTGTAAAGCAAATACTAGAAAAACTTTCAAACCTAATGGATAACGTGGTAAAGCGTAATCATTATTTTCATATGCAGGGCGAACTTTTCTCTTAATCACTGCTCGATTATTGCTTGAATTGACTTGCGTTTTCGTTGACCACCTTCGCAGATCCTATGCTCAAGTCAACGCAAATCATACGTCTCACACTTGAAACATACCAAATCCTTACGTTTTGTTTTGTAAGGTGCCACATTCGTGTCTCGAGACATGATATCATGTCACATGGTTAGGTTAGGGTTAGAGACAGAAGGAAAGGTTAGGGTTAGAAGTCTTGAGACTTAGTATAATGCATGATGCCATGTTGCGGATTGGGTGCTTGGATCATTAAATATCAATGAATATTCGTAGGCCTCTTTAAAGACGTAATCAGATATTTGGGAGATCTGGGCTTCATTAGACCTGTTTATTAAGATATACGGCTTTGGGGTCTCATTGACAGAGAGCGCCCTCTACAAGCATATTAAGTAGAATTGAACCAAACTGCTTCTATTTATCCCGTAAAATGGACTTGTGTTTATCGTTCAGCCCCATCCCTAATCGTTGAGCCAAAATTAAAGCATTCTGGGAGGAGAGGGTAGGTCATATCTATTTGCTGCACCCCAGTTTGGATCAAATTACCTTTCATATTAAATGGTTTAAGATTCTTAATATTACGAAAACTTTCGATTAATGAGGTGTTTATTTTAGTGAAAATTATGTCTACATTAATAAGTGGCTTTTTCGCCCTTGTAGTCTTGCCCTTGTCGTATCGTCATCACTGTTTTCAAATTTGTGTCCCTTCTCTGAATGCGAACATGGAGTGATCCGGTTACAGTTTCATGTGGCGTCACGCAAGAGGGATTCCTATGCACTGAAGGGTAAAACACACACGGAGTAAGCGTATTTACAGCACAGGCGCAAGGCGTAACCATAGATACTACTGTGACCATGGAGCTATTGATAAAACGGACGCTTGCCCTCAAAACCAAAGAGAAGAGCGATCTTGTCCTACAAAGCCAAAGAAACTTGCGATCACGTGACGTCTGTGAAACCCCTCTACACCAGAGGGAAAATGGGTGAGTTTGAACAGGAAGTTGACTCTAGCTGTCTAGTGGGACAGTTGCCCCAAGTGGCAACATCCTGGCTAGAACAGGTTTGCCCTCTCAAAGTTTTCCGTACCCTATACTTGTCCCCCGGTGACATATCAAAAAGTTGAAACACACTTCGTCAATTGCTTCAATGACACGTTTTCCCTTCTTACAGTCTTTCGTCTTTTTTGTACAATGATCCATAAAGACATGCATACACACACAGTCTATGTAAAGCATTGAGAAAATTTGAGATTGCCATCCGCCGTTACCCACGGACTGTGTTTGCTCACTTTGCTCAGCCCATCTTCCAGGTTTCCAGGGATATGACTGAACAAGGAATATGCCGTACAGCCTGCTATAGCAATTCTGTCGTGGCATTAATGACTAGGGAGGCAAAATTGTTACATGAAGCAGGGAGCTGTTAAGGTAACAGATCCCTGCATGAAGTCTTTTTTGTTGTTGACCACTTCATCCTAGGATGGCATAATGCAAGAATAGGGATTTGTTTGATCGTCTCTGACCTAGGCCACGGTAGCTGACATTTTTTTTTAATATACTTTAATGATATTCCCTATGGTATTTTGCAAGAATGTGTTCAACTGCATGGAAAGATGGATATCCTTGTTAATGGCTAATTCGTTGTAACCTCCTTTTATCTTTGTGTAAAGTTATCTTCCAAAATTAAGCGAGCAAGAGTAAACTGCAGCAGTGTTGCTCAAGCTCGTATCCGACGTATTCAGAAGGAAATAAGCGATTTTTTATGACCCTGAAACCAGTTTACTACCTTTATTATCTTGCATGAAGGAATTCATCATCGGGAGTATAAACACTTACAAATATTGCGGGAGTGTAGGTCCCCTCTTTCAATGTCTCTAATTTGACGTTGATTTGCGCCAGTTTAACATCGTGACTGGAAATTCGGTAGGGAGCTGCGAGAATAGCCTAGTGTTAGTCGAAGTGTGTAAACGTTCAGGACAGGTCATGTCTTGTTCATGATTTTTCCATATATCAAGCTAGATCTCCATACGTCGTCACATGCCGTTACAGTTCTAGTGTCTTGTCACGTCGAATAATGTCTGGACGGTTCTATGATTCGATGAAAATTGTGTGGAAGGACTGGACCACGATCGAATGCTGGCGGGAGACATGTATGGATGTGCTGAGGGTACCACGTCCCCATTAATAACTCAATATTAATGCGTCATTTGTTCACCTTCACGAATAACACCAATAGGAGACTTTGGGATAACTTTTGTGATATTTTATCAAATAGGATATGATCTTTTGTCAATTTGATATGAAAGTAGACTAGACTGGGTATCGTTGGTGTCAAAATGGGGTCAATTCAAGCAATTTTGGAGAAATTATGGGTTTAGAAGCTGGCGGTCGTATATTAAGCTTTGACTGAGTTAAAAAGGCTCTGAGTAAAGGTACGGAAGCTTTGAGCTCCGCTAGCAAAAATCTTCATGGTCATGGTATGGTAAATTGAAATTGTCATGAATAGCCAACTTGTCAGCTTTTTTATGAGGCGTGAGGGGTAGCTTATACCTGACGAAAACTTCTACAAGGTTTAAGCGGCCAGTTTACTTTTCCAAATTATTGTGTAAGTCAATGCAGGATTTATTGAGGGATGCTACCTGAGAACTTTTGATAAATAGCACATCACCAATTATTCCTCAATTGACTTACACACTAATTTGGGTCCGTTTCGTGGCCCCTTGTAGAATTTTCAATGGGCACAAGCTACCCCTCATATGAAAGCTGACGAGTAGGCCTTTCACAACGATTTCAAATTTGTGTACCATGACGTTGAGATTTTGAGCTAGAAGGGCCTGTATAATAGAGTGGTGGTTCCTGTTTCTTTTACTCATTCAAAATGCCGTTTTGCATCGCGGAAGGACATATTGCAAAAAAGTGCCTGAAATACCTTCAATTTTCTTTATTTTTACAGAATGTGTACTTCAACTACTTTCCAACTACCTACACAACACAAATTGAACACATCGCGTCACTAACATGGTCTAATATGTCCCCCCAAAAGTTTTTCTAGGGTGTTAAATTCGTAGGGTAACCTCCTCCGCTGGGATTCCTCTTGAATTAGTGGTATGCTACCTGATGAACTTGTGCACGGTGCAACGCGACACGAACACTACTACAGCACGTCATAACGTACATTGTTTCCGCGACTTACTCTTTGCCAAATTTTGTCCTAAACGTGGCAAAAAGTGAACAATGCCGACTGTCCATAATTCTTGGTACATAGGTGTGAATCCCTTCTAAGTAGGCTATCTGCTGTGGTTAGGGTAGTGGTGGAGCCAGGATTTGCTTAGCAGGGGCAATTTCCCCGATGGAGAGGAGGGGGAGGACAACTTGATAACGGCCAAAATCACAGAAAATTCGAAAAGACGGGTATTTTATTAGAGAAAAAATTTTTGGTTTTTATGGAACAAAATTTGGAGTTTTTCTTGGTAGGTATGCCCGCCTTGAGAGGAAAACTAATTTAACTGTCTTATGGACTGGTCGCCGTCGGGGATTTTATATTTTATCATAACGTCAAAACCACTATAAGGTTCCCCGATGAATTTCAAAAATTTCCATACCGGGCAGCCTTCTCCGACGGGAGGGGTAATAATGACCCCGCTTGGCGCGACCCTTAGTTCATAGGTTTGATAATGTAAGGAACACAGTGAAAAGCAGAGAGCCAGTACACCAACGTTATTTTTTCTGTCTGATCGTTTAATGTTTCACTCACGATACAAAAACATGAAACAGTATGGTATAAACCGCCTATACCTGTATACCAAGTCAGTGAAAGGTACAGCATTGCCTACCACATTAAAACATATGTTCAGCACCGCCTACATTTTACAACTAGCCTACATCAACTGAAAAATTGGGTCAGGTAACAACAATTTATAGACACTTAACAAAAAAAAAACATTGTATACAATCTGTACATTTTTAAATAATGAGAAAGTCACAACAAATATTGTAAAGAAAAACCGCATGTGTGGATTTTTGTCGAGAAGGATTTAACTACCCACAGATTATAAAATCTGAATAGAAGTCATGTCTTTTCATTGCAGCATTTGCAAAATACATAGTATGATACTGGATTGTACTTCAGACTTAAGAAAGTCAAAACCACAATGGGAATTTTGCTGTAGAAAGAAACTTGTGAAAGAGAAAGCTCATTCTGTACTCTGTGATATTTGAAAGAGGTGAAATTTCAAAGTCAAAAAGCTACGCTAACTTTTCTTTCTCTTTGTGCTTTGCCTTTGTTCCTAAAGTTATCCCAAGATCGATAAAACAGCTTTGTATCCTACATATATATATATATATATATATATATATATATATACTCTTTGAGAGTATAGAGGATGAGCGCATGATACCAAAGTTCGTCTTAGACAGGTTAAAACCGCGTGTTTGGTCTAGTGGTTGAGTATTCACCTCTCACCCGGGAGGCCCGGGTTCGATTCCCAGGACGAGTCATACCAAAGACTTAAAAATGGAACCGACTTCCGTTGTGCGTGATGCTTCGCATAAGCAATAGAGTAAGGGAAAAAGGGCAGTGGGCGCCGCTAGATTAAACCAAGTGGTTATGAGTTGAGGCGTAAAAACCCTATCTAACTAACTTAGACAGGTTAAACTTTCTGGCAAATCATGTGACTCGTAGATACACACGGTCACGCACGAATACTAGCGACTATAGTCATGCAAAATGAAACGCGTACTGCATTGAGAGCAGACCAGCTATGTCCAACGTGGAGATGTTAAGTACAAACAATTTTCAGATACATAGGAAAACTTAATAAATCTTGCAGGTACATGCAGACTTTTAGCAAATACTCTCATTTTCAAAAAGGGGGAAATTAAAACAACTTCACCTCTCTTTAATGCCTATAAATGTTACAAAACAACAATGATCCTAAGATTTTTTTCCTTGTCTAAAATACGGTAGGTTAAAAGCTGCGTTGGTTTCTTAAAGATTCGTAAAAAAGCTACGTTTTCCAGAGTTTTAAAATTTATTCCAGACTTTCGGGGGATCTCTTCACATAAAAATGACAACCTTCAGGAAACTTCTTTCCTTACCCCCTACTCTATATTGAATATTTATAAGAAAGCATCAAATGTGTTACACTGCTGTACCTTCGATATGTCTATACGTGCAAAATAACATCCATATTTGCAAACAGCAGCTCACAAATTTTGTGATAACAACTCTGGGCCAGGCCCAAGATCCTTAAAACATTTCAGACTTTACATAAGTCTGAAACAAGTGTTCACGAACTGAAGTATAAAATAAACATTACGCTGAACACAGAACGATGACGTTTTGAGATGGACTCAACTGAACAACACAAAATGGTCACTCTCAAACTTTCACAGTTTGTAACAGTGTTGTTCGTTTGAAATTTCGTACTGTACTGGAAGCCCAAAGTTGTTCGTTCAATCAGTCTCAACGATGATGAAACATGAAACAACGTTATAATTTACACAGAAATTTCGACAGTGGCTGTTGCGTTCACTTTTCCTTCGTTGTTTTCGACATGACACATGTATTCGCCGCCATCTTTAAGGGCCGCTTGGCCGACCTGAAATGAGAAACAGACAAGACACGCATACCATTGAGCAACAGAAAAGTTGGACTTTCGTAAAAGATGAAACGGTATGTAATTTTGAAACGGATGCAGAGAACGCAGTCATGGTTATTCCAGTGTAAAAGGCATTTTCCAGTGGCATTTCACAAGGGTCTCATGAGAAAGAGAAAACTTTTCCAATTCATGCCCTCCAAACCCCGTAGCAATGCTCTTTTCCTAACTCAAGCTATCTCATATTAAAGAGTGCTCATTTTTGTCCAAAAATACCTCCAGTTCTCATCGAGGTCACAGACTGTTATGTAAAGTGGGCACATTGCCTCAGATTCCTTTTGTTTTTCTTTATAATTGAATGTCCTGTTTGTCCTTAAAATTTGATACTGTTGGAATGCTTGAATATGTTTCCATTTAGATTTAGCACAAATCTAAACCATATGTAGAGCATAACTAACAAAGTTGCTGAATATTCCCTACAGCGGCATTAATATCGTAAGGAAATTCAATTCTATGTCAAATTAATGTGCCGCGATGACATCACAGGTTTCCCATAAGGCACTTTATCTTGAGAATAAATGATTGCGTTTCTTTGAAAATTTGTATCTTCCAAACGCTGCAAGCTATTGAGATACGGTTTCAGCTCCTAAAAGAGAAAAATTTTCTGCATTTTTTGAACTTACTGAATTTTGTCTCTGAAAAATCCCTATGGGCAGGGTGTTGTCAGGTAAGCGTACAACAGGGAAATGGGAGTTGAGGAAAAACTAAATTTTGAGGCAGACTCTCCAACATCTATTAGTTTAACTCACCACTGCTCAAAATATCTCCTCCGAGTATCTTTGCTGTACTATACCATATATTCTTTCAAAAGTTAGTCAACAAGGTTAGAATGATTTCTCACTAAGTTTACGATGCTTTGACTGAATTTCGCGTGAGTTAACGTGTATTGAACTATAATAGTATGGACTTAACTTGACACCAAAATGTGTAGGTAGAGTAGAGCACATCGTGGCTGAGACGGTACGATTGTAGTGATTAAAAGGCATCCGAGGGGTAACCGAACTTTTTTTCTTAATTTTGATGGCCCTTCATATCATCTTTTGTACACAAAGCAAGTATTCTGACACTAGTACATAGTTTACGGTGGTACACAGCCTTAGCTGAGGACAGCACAGGCAATCACTGAATCCGTCTTAACAGTTTTGCTGTGTTAACTTTTCACAATGTAGTTGATAAATGTATCTTAACAATTATATGTGGTTAAGTTCATTCTTTTCTACAATCAAATGATAGTGAGCGTAATCCTTGTGTCTGAGTTTACCTCTACCAAATTTAGAGTCGCGACCGTGCTACACCAGGGACCGTGGGGCCAATTTAGAAGTGGGGGCTGATCATCGAAGCGGTCCAATATGTACACGAAAATAAAAGCTCCAATTCCCATTTTAAGGCTGCTCAAAATGCCCACTGCAGAGAGTGCAGGGGCTAAAGCCCCCGTCTCCACGGTTCCTGTACACGATTACTCGATTTCTATTCTCAGCACTATCGTTTCGAAGTTGCGAGCTCTGACTGGTGCCAGGTTGCTGACGTCAACCACATATTACTATATACTTTCCAATGCTTTTAATAAACTGAATCAGAGCATATTAAATCAAGAATTATAAATACTTCAAATAAAAACTGGCAAAGTGACCTTCCCCCGTGGCGCTGCAACTTCGGCGTTATAGTTAGGACAGCGAGGCAACCCCCCTAACGCCCGCCCCAACTCCTCCACTGAATCAAATGGAGTGCTGACGCCCTTTTCAGCCTTTTGCAGTCCTTCGTCTGCAACTTTTCAAGGCCCGGGAAGGGTCACTTTTGGTAATCTACACTCCAAAAACGAAAGAGCGAAATTCACTCCGAAAAGAGTGTGCTTAGGAACCACCTCTAGTAAGAGTGAATTTCATCCCAAGTAGCTGAAGATTCCGCACTCCAAATAAAGCGATTTTTCATTCTGTGTGTGTAAAGTATCTCTCTCTTTGAGTGACGGAATTGTCACTCTTCTAGGGGGAATTCACTCCTCCAATTAAGGAGTGCTCACTGGGCACACTCTGTCTGGAGTGAATTTCGCTCTTTTGTTTTTAGAATGTAAAAAGTACTTTAAAGGAAGGGCTTAAAGTGAAGTATTCTGCGGGTAAGATTTTCATTCAGTTTCTAGCGTAGTTCTCGAGATATCACCTAGTCTTGTGCATGACGTTAGTTACGGTCTACCTATCTTCTATCTTACGTTCGCAAAAAGTGAGGGCGTATGTCAACTGAACTGTATGCCACCTGCCTGCGAGTTGCATACTGCTATACAGTTTAGTTGACAGACGCCCTCACCTGTGCGAACGGAAGACAGAAGATAAAAAGGATAGTAACTAACGTCATGGACAAGACTATGTCACCAAATGAACTACTGACGACACTTTTTACCTGAAGTGAGCTTGAAGCAGGCATCAGTTACGTCATCTCCTCACATTAATGAGCAGTGCTTTGATTTCTTTATTTTCAGTTTGTCATTTTGACATTGAAGTTAATAGAGAGCGGTCTCAGTACTTCCAATGCATAGGGAATTTGTACCCCTTTAACATGTCAAGACTTTGTTTAAGAATAATCCCTTCTTTTACGTCAAACATGTTCTATACCCCAGCAATATGGTGGCGCTTTGCTTGGAAAGAGGCTAGCCACTGCAAAGTGTCCTTAAATTCCACTCCCGTTTCCCTGGACCCCTCAAAGCAAACCCTGGCTCCGGCGCTGCATTCTCCAGTACCTTTCTTTTTTTCGTTCCTAACCTTCCACATTATTCGGACTTACTATCACAAGCTGACAAGTGTGTCCTCGTAAGTGTCCGTCCATCTGTTTCAATTTTGCGAGCCCGTAGCCAAGGGGGCAGGGGAGGTCCGTAGAAAAATTTCTCACCCTTAAAAGTTTCCATTATCATTATTTACTTCAATACATTTTTACACATCTCGCCCCTCACAGGCTTGTAACCATGAAAGGTATCCTCCAAACGGAGCAATCTCACCCTCTTCAATACCTCGTTTGACTAAGGCCAAGTTGTCAATTCGTAGAAATCGTTTCAAAGAGTTAATTCTTGCCTTGGAGAATTATTCCGCAAGTTGACTGGGAGTCAATTTCTTTAGGAGAATCGCTCACTGACGAATTTCCCTCAGCGGCAATCTTAAACAGACTTTAATTCGATTTTCGCCAAGTGCCCTATAAACAATTATTCACCATGTTTTGTCGAGTTTATTTACCTCCGCTGTAAGACAAGCTAGTGACCCATGACCAGGTCAGATAATAGCTAATCTTTTTCCATATAGCAGGCTACCATTCACTGTGGTCAAGTCTATTTGACAAATTTTATCTGACCTCCTTGAGAGGTGCTGACAGCTTATTAGTGTCGGACAACCTTATCTTTATGGAATACGGAAACTTGACCTTCACAAGACCGCGTCAAATTTTATCATTCAGAACAGACTCCTTTATCTCAGCAGGCCTTGGGAGGGACCTCGTAAATCTTTTAGACTGGCATTCTCTTTTATGTATACATAAAATTATGAAAACAGTCAAACTCCGTTTCCAATAATGAATACATGCACAGTATATTGAAATCTGCTTTAACGCAGTACAAATCAATTGCAGCAATAAACGAGTCGTTAAAGACTTGTAATCTTACAGTAAAATTTTTCTCCTGTTTCTTCCACTGATCCCACATTGTGTGTGGTTATATTTAGGAATACTCGTTAATGGATTGGTTTACTGTACTAACGACTGGAAATGACCGTGTAAAATTGTTTGGAGGTAAAAGATTGCGTGAAACAAAACTGAAATTTGCTTCCAGATGGATCATGTTTTTCTACTCCCCTTTTGCCCGGAATAACTTTATTGCCATCAAAGAAACCTTAAATAAGTTATATGGTGTATCCCAACTTCCATCGGAGTTTTTAAGTCCACCACCGACGAGCCCACGTGCAGCGAACTTCCTTATCATTCCTCTAATCCGTGGCAAAACATGTAGCTATTGAAACAAACATATCCCTATACAGCCTTCCGACTGTTCAGCTGTCTACGCGTCCACAAGGTGTTCGTTAGCCTACTGGCTCATTTTTTTAAAACTTAATCCTTGGATCACGATGCACACATTGCGCTTTACATAGTTGGTACCCCACGGGCGGACTCTGTTTACTAAGTCCCTCTGTAAGGCTTCCCAAACATTGGGGATATGACTGAACACGGAATGTGCAGTACAGCCTGCTACATATCTACATGGTTAACCAACCCGTTTTAGTTTCTGGGCTTCAGTGTGCCTCTTCTGTCGTTTTACAAGGGAGATGTTGGGACACTTGTCTCACAACGCAAAACCTCTGAATAGAAGTTGGCCTGCGTGACTAGCTGTATGATCTCTCCTAATCACCGAGATGGTTTGTGAGGTAGGAGTGTGAGAGCAAATAGTCTCTACTCACTATACACTTGGCGTGCCTTCTTCAGTCGTACGATCCTGTACGCAACCTTCCGTATTTTTTCATGATAACGCACATGAAAAATGCAGCGCTAAACATGGGCAAACGGGCAACTAGCATGCATCCTTTCAATGAAATCTGCAAAGTTGACTGCTATAACCAGGGCCGTAGTCTGCGGAGACAAGTGGAGCAGCTGCGACCCCCCCCCCCACCAGTGAAATTTCCAAATCCTAAATAAAAGTTGGCCTACCTACAAAAAAGAAAATACTGAAAAAGCTGAAAAATTTGTTGTCCTTATTAAGTCATTATGATTTTAAGCCCCTCATAACCTGAGAAATCGTATATAAGAGTATCTCTTTTCTCGAAATTTCCCGGGGAGATCTCCGGAGCCCGCAATAAATGCGCCCCTATGTGGTTGACTCCTGACAAAATGATAAGCCTCTTCCTTAAAGATTAAGATTGTATCAGCCTACGAAAGTTGCTGCACTAACCATAAGTACAGATGACACATACAACACACCTGAGACCTGAGCTAAAGATCATTAGGATACCATGGAAGTGTCAGGGTAATACTTTCATGCGCAAACTACTTCTTTTCACTCATGCCACATCATGCCTATATGAATTACCGGTATCCTAGATCACCTTTTACTACATGCTCAAGGCACTAAATGCGCGAAGTAACGTCAAGTCCTGCTTCCCCTACAAATTTATTTTACTTCGACAACTTTTTTCTTGTTTAACCTTTCCCATTGAAGTCTAAATTTCTAAAGAAAGGGATCGTAGAAGAAGAGAATGTTCAGATGTGAGTTACAAGGCCTTGAAAGCACCATTTCCCCCAATGTTTGAGGTAAATTTGACAAAAAAAATGATAGGTGTATAGGTGTGCGACAACTAATGGTGGACTTGGAGTCGTATACCGTGGAAAAACCGAAGAAACACACTACATAAGAATTTCTAAACATATAATAACTTCAAAGCTTTGCCAGATAGCACAATTTTGCATCTAAGACATCATACATACAAAATTTTCTCAAAGTGGCATCTTAAGCGCCACTCCCTCCCTTGGCATCCTGCCAAAAATTGGAAAATTCACTCAATTATGATTATTAAACCGATAAATGTACAGTAATCAGTTCAAAGTTTAAACGAAAATGGCACCATTTTGTATTTAAATATTCTTGCATTAACAAATATTTCTCAAAGTGTGGGTGGGGGGGGTCACCCTCTCCCTTCATTCGACACCCATTCACTTTAACCGAGCCAAGAACAATCATAACCGAGCCATACAATCATTTCAAAACTTTCTCAACAGATATCGCCATTTTGCACCTTAGTTGACTTCGGTTAAAGCAGTGGTGGACTGGCCACACGGGCATTCGGGCAATGCCCGGTGGTCCAGTGGGCCGTTGGGCTAGGAAGCCTGGTAAAAATTACAGCCCATTTTCACAATAGTTAATAGAATAGAGCTATGCAGTATGCAGAAATATATTTGCAACTGTGGGAATCAGCTCATGAAATCACCATGTTATTTCGTAACAGA
>WURT03001602.1:0-17009 GCA_009936505.3 Holothuria glaberrima
GAGCCTTCGGCATCGTGCCATTAATGTTTGGAATACCCTACCCAAGACTGCTATTGACAGTCCAAGCTTCAGATCTTCCAGATGTAATAGGTAAATTATATCTAAGTACTTATTGACGTTCATCTTCCAGGAGCCCCGCTCTTCTCTACTTTTGTATATGAAAGCAGGCTCGGTACTTTTCACGGTAGCTATGTATGAAGCAATGATGGTTCGGGGGGGTTGGTGTAAGTGTAAGTGAAAAATATTCTTAAAACGTTTGATGCTTCTTACCTATTTTTTCTGTTATATCATCACTAGGGAGAAAAGCACTTCGTCAAGCCTGTGAGGGTTTTTTGTTCTACTTCACTCACATCATGAAGAATTTATGTATCTTAAAGTAAATGTTATTTTATATGTGTGGTGTGAAAAACAAATAAATGAAATGTAAAGTTACAGCGTCAGTAAAGTAGTTTGCGCTGGTGTTTCATGAGTTTTGTGCAACGTTATCATCATAGTTGAATGCATCTAAAGTGACACACCGTACATGAATAACAACTGATAAAATAAGGTCTACTTTATCAGGCCTGGTAGTGAGTCTAATATTGGAGTTGCATTTCTTGTTTAGAGTTTTACCAAGTTTTACTAACTATCACTAACTTAACATGGTAAATGTAACAGGGTAAAATGACATACTCAAGAGAAACGTGCCTCCATTTAAAGGTCAGAAGCAGTCCCCCCAAGAAGCCCAAAAGAGTATACTGCAACCACTAAAAAGTTAATCATAACTCCGCCTACTTTTAACACAGATACCAAAATATAGACAAAGTAGCCTACATTCCTGCAGCCTTTGAAGAGTCAGTCATCAAGTATCCTTAGTTGCCCAGCTCCAGACAGTGACCAATTAGCCTACAGCTATTCTCCTTCTACAACAGAATGGGAGCTTGCTAACAGTATCATGATTATACACTCACACGCAAACTCTCGTTAACACACAAGCTCTCGTAATCTCAGTGGCGTAGCCAGAGGGAGGATAGGGGGCAGACTGCCCCCCACAGAAATTTTGGGGACGCAATGGGCGATGTTGAAAAAATGACCGAGAGCAAAGAAAAAAAACAAACGGCGAGAGGAGGGAGGGAGGTGTGCAGGGATGGCGCCAAGGGAGGTCTTAAGAAGACAATTTTTCTATGAAGAACCCAAAATTTTCGGAGCGCTACGCGCGCTGAAGAGTCACTACAGTTTCTTCAATACTTCCATTCCACATAGCTAGTTAGCGTTTGTCCTGTCAACCTTACCAAGAAACAGGTAGGCAGAGTGCACAGGTTATGTAGCGGTCGTAAGTTTCATCCCATATCACAAGCCTAGTTGCTGTTCTCTTGTGTGTCATGCGGTAGGTCAGTTGGAATCACAGAACAAAGTTTGGCTATTTCATCGGGTAGTCCAGGTGGTTTGGACACAATGTATGTTATCCCTGATACCGTCTACAACCCCTAAAATTTCTTCCCTTTTTTCTTTTTGTTCTTATTGATTACATATTTTTTTTGTGTAAGCCTACCAAAAGTTTTCCCGTGCTTCGCGCGCTTTGCAATTCTGGCTCAAAAGAAGTTATCGGTGGCACTCAACTCGGCTTTTGACAGTTTAAAGTATTAAGTGATATAGTGCAATATATGCCCTACAATGGCATGGGATAGTTAGGCTCCTTCATATCCACTTCGCACCAGCCACTCGATATAGGGCTGTCGGAACTTGGGGTCGCTTGCATGGCCCGCCCCCTGTCGAGAAAATTCTTTCGCCACCCATGCTTATTTTACTTATTTTGGCTTTCAAATGGGTCATTTCTGCAAGAAAACAAAACATTTTGGGTAAGCTTTGCCCACTCATCCTCAATTCCTTTACTTATAGCTAAAAAACGAACAAACCCTTTCCATCTTTTCAAATAACTTAACATGTAGAATAATAATAATCGCCGAGCGAAGCGAGGCGCGAATTTTTTTTTGGGGGTTGTTTTTTTTTTTTTTTTTTACTTCTGTTTGAAATTGAAGCTTCCAAATCCATTTATTTACCCAATTGTGTTGTATTAACTTAATGTTTTTTCTTATTTTTTATGTCGGGAAGAAAATTATCTTTAAAGCGTTTTTCAAGTCAATAATTAAAGATATTTATCAAGTCTAGTATCAAGGAATTCTTGACAATTTATTATGATCGGTAAAGTGCAGGTCACAGTATAAATTATTTAGGCCTAATTCAGTGACCAAAATCTTAAAAATTGTATTCACACATTACCTTCACCGAGTAGGAAAAGAAAAGGATATTTATAAATAATAACCATATAATATCTTATAGAAATAAATTTTATTAAACAGTTAAGTTTCATTAGATGCCGAGGGTACGAGAAGCAAAGAAAAATTTGATATATATCACCACATTTTGCGATATTTTGCCATATGTAACTTCCGTTAGATACCGAGCGTAGCAAGACAAAGAAAAATTTATATATTTTACTACATTTTGCTATACTTTGCTAAATATAAGCTTCATTAGATGCTGAGCGTACGCGAGGCAAAGAAAATTTGATATATTTTACTACATTTTGCTATATTTTTCGGAAATTTTTACCCTTTTTCGGAAATTTTATAATGTTTAGCTATGTCTCGGATATTTAAAATTTCCGTTTTTTTCAGTTTCCGAGCCGGGAGGGGGTGACCGCCCCTCTGCCCCCCTGTAGCTACGCCACTGCCATACACGATAATCATATTGGTGGCTGTGTACGTACGCAAACACATACCGTACAGTTTGTAGCAGGCGGCCAGAGCTGTTGACATTGAAGAAACAGCTGACTTGTGACGTCACGTGAAGAACCTCTATACTTCAGGGGGCTGAACCTGAGGTTCAGAATTTGAACACTAGACTCGTCAGGCGTTCAAATACGGTAAGTGATCAAATAGGCGTCCGGCGCTCAAAAATGGAGAAAAGTGTTCAGAATCTTAAAACTATTGTTTCAAAATATGCTTCGAACTCCAGGATACATTCCAGTGGCGTACCCAGGATTTCTCTCTAGGGGGAGTATGCAGTATGTCGTGTGATCACCGGCCTGTGGAGAGGTCTCTCCACACCCCTTCCGCTTTAAAAATTTTACAAAAATTAGGTGTCCTTACATGCAATCTGTTGCCACATGTGCTACAATTTGAAGTAGAATTTGTGTCTAAAAAGATTAACTTTTTTTTTTAGGAACTAAATAAAAAAGTGGCTACAGTGGGGGGGGGGTGGCCCAATGTCCTCTGCGTACGACACTAATGCGTTCTATATCGGTTCCATTTTGGTGTTCAAAAAATGAACGCCTGAATTTGCAGCGAAGGGAAGACACGCGCAGTATGCATTTGTTTTTTTCCTATGATGTTTGTGGGTAAATCGGATCCTCGGGAATTCGCAAAACGTGTTCAAAGTTTGAAGTCAAAGTTAGGGTTCAGACAAAGGGCTAATGATACCCTCTCCATGGCATTCGGGTGCGGTTGATCACATAGTGATGATAAAAGTGAGGTATAATGTCCATAAAGTGCTTTTTTCAAGAATGTCATATATAGTGTTTAGCTAGGATGTTTTCTTAATGCGACATTTACTGAAATGTGGCCTGCGGGGGGGGGGGGCTAAAGGGAGGGGTGTCCCCCTCCCCATTTGGAATATGTATGGAATTTGAAAGGTGCCTAGATCGAAAATGGTGCAATATTTGATTGTATTTCTGCCCTTATGGTGAACCAAAAAACTAGGTGACAAAAATTTTACTATTGCACCGCGGACGTTTTGCACGGAATCAGTCTTCTTTCTGAACTTCGAGATGAAAGTAGGGTAGTGGGGCTCGGAGGTTAAAATAAAGGCTTGTGAATAAGGAAGTCCTGTCGCAATGAAAGCAGACAAATGTGATATGCTGGCAGCAAGTGACTGGCAAAATAATTCTGGTGAGGCTGATTCTGTCCAAATTTATACCCGCGTAGAATTTGCTTGTCAGATTTTTTGTGCGACATTTTTCGCCGTTAATGCGACATTGTCGCACAAATAGGGCTGGCTAAAACACTGGTCATATGACCCGAAATAGGGTGCCTATACGGAAACCTTAAATTCCCTTTCTTTCCCCGAGTTGCCAACGGACTCGGTCACTCCTATTTGAATGGGCCAACTAGATAAAGAGCCGGAAATCGAAATAGCCGATAACAGACTAGCCGCGCGTTCCCGTTCTCTCTTTCTCTTTCTCTTTTTCTTTCCTTTCTCCGTCTTCTCTTTTAATCCCTTCCTTCCTCTTTCCTTTCCCTTCTTCCCTCTGGTTTTCCTCCTCTCCTCTTTTCCTTCCCTCTCCCTTTTTGCCGACAGACCGAAAATTTGCCGACGGCGACCAAATATTGGGGGATGACACCCCCACTCGCTACGACCCTGGAAAATATCATACCTACACCCTCCGCGAACTAAGGCCCTGGAAAAAGTCATTTTTCTTCCAGAAACATAGCTTAACTCAATGCCATTCGAAAGGTCACTGAGTCTGCCGTCCCTATACAGGTCGATAGAAACCATGAATGTCTTATGCCCTATTAGTGGTTATGACAGTTTCGTTTTGCTTTCATTGCGGTTGATCAAATGCGAAACCACTGAAACAAGAAAGCTTACGTAGTTTCACCCTATGTACAACAGACTTCACGAAGGCGAGCCAACATCCCATACACTGCAGCACCAACACCGGGTACAAGTCACAGGGGTCAGGTCAAAACTACGGAAATAGAAAAATCGCGATTTCGGTCCAATAAGTTACGGTGGTTTCCGTCTTTTCGACGTTAAACTTTATAAATGACCAGGTTAAAGATGCGGACCGCCAAAGTTTCGAACTAAGAAAATTTTTGATAACTGAATACATATGTGTATGAACTTTACAGCAAGAAGTATACGAGAGAGGGGAGATTAAAAATTTTGCTTTAGTGTGTTGAAAGGGTGTTGTGGGCGGACGTTTCCCTCCATTCCCTACGTAGACCGATAAAACAGGGGCCACTTCCTCGTAATTTCTGTGCTGAAATTGTTTTAAAAATTGTAATGTATAACTCTTTACAAGTTACGACAAAGTATGTGGCGTTCGATCTTCTCAATCTTCTCTTTTGAATGTGTGTTCCCCTTGAAACCCTTCCCCTACCAAACAGCAGAAATTGTTGGACGGCTATCGCGATTTTTCTATTTCCACGGTTTCAGCGTTTTGGACCTGGCCAAGTCACAGGCTGGAAGGACATGGCAGCTCAAATTTGCGGTTTTAATTGAAGACAATTGGATAAAATTTAAACTTATTTCTGGAAATTTTTGATATCGAGGGTTCTATTATAGGGTAGCCTGTTCGAAAATATTTGGATGAAAGTTTTCCCTTCTTCGGTGTAAAGATAGTCAAGCGTCAAAAGAGTCTGATCGCCGACGTGATTGCACACGATATCATACCCACTAACGCTCTCCACTGAAATTGTAATCAGAGACAAGCCAGTGAGCCACAATGGAAAAAAGGCCGTTGCCGGCTCGACTTGAGCCAATTGGTTGGAAACTGAGCCGTTAAAACACATCTAACTAACTAACTAACTTACTAACTAACTAACCAACTAACTAACTTACTAACTATCTATCTAACTAATTTACAGAGATTAGAAATGGTATATATGAGCTTACCCTTTCTCAGACTTGTCAGTGTACCAGGTACAGATCCCCACCGTAGATATACAGCTGTGATCTCATACGGGATTTTCAAGTTCACTGACATAAACACTGGGGTTTTGAGACCCTTTCACATGATGTGGAAGCCAGTAGTAAGAGTAGTTTCAAAAATTGGCACTGTTGTCGGGAGTAAGGGTAGTATATCGGTCACACTTTGAAAAGTACTATACATGTACATAAGCAGACCAAGGAGGCTAATTCCATTAATGCAAGCTAGAGAACAAAAGGTTGGAAAATATGGGGCAACGGCAAGGGGAAGCTATTCACACTTTATCCATGTAAGCCTTAAGATATGAAATCCTATAATTATAAATTGTAGATGTTGACATCAGTAGTTACGCAAAAGTCTGCGAGTAATTGTCAGCTCTACATACTTTCCACATAAAGACATCTCTGATTTTATGAAACTTCATGACATTTTCTCGCGAGAAAAATGATTATCCAAAGAAACACTGTAGGAGTATTCAAACTTATTTTAAATTTTTGCTTTATGCATAGAAAAGCTTTACATCACGTGTTTTTCTGTACAACTATTACGGGTTTGAAACGGCTAGCTACAAAGTCGAATGTAACTAGTGATCTTAAAAACTTCACTGGGAATAACAAGAGTGGGACACAACACATGCACTTTAAACAGAGTAATATAAAGCTATATTTTAGATTTCCCCAACTACAGTACAAATAACTCTCATCAGTATCTTAGCCAAGAAAATAAGGAAGAAATGAATGGTGATGTTGAATCAATTAGGCTCAAACTGCATGTAGTATATTACCGTATGTTCCTCCAAGCTAAAAAAGAATAATTGAAGTACTGAATGTAGGATGTCACAGTTGCACACTACCTTTTGATGCTACTGACCGACAACATTCAGTTTACATACTTCAAACTTGGCATGTCTACTTTCAAAACAAGAGCCCAATGGGCACTATGTTTCCTTGCTAAATGTAATGAAACTCAGCCTTGAGCATGCCATACAAAAATGTAGTTAATGTGAAGTTTGCCTGTAACTTTGGTGACAAAGTTGTTGGTAGTGAATGTTTACTTCATCTACCAAGTTTTACAAAAGTTGCACAAAACCTGCTCTGTAGACAATGTACATCTTGTGTTAACAAACACATTCAAGCATGAATAAATTGATCTGAAGAAATACATAGGCTAGGGGGACCTCAAGGGATACCCCCACAGAGAGTATAAAGTTACAATTTGTTTTATTCAATTAAGCAATCACAGTTCATGCAAGCTCAAGGGTATCTTGATCCCAATGATCAGTTACTTAGTTCTCTTTATAAAACTAATAACCCATGGTAGCATTTAATTAATCAATTCCAATTTCTTATCCTTATCTAAGGACAAACGCTGTCAGTCAAATAAGAATCTAGTGAACTTCCACAACTGTCCCTCTGCTTTGTGGGCAGAAAATCTGTAATATTAGAAAGTGGTAACCTATTTGAAGCGGGTTTTCATAATGGCAGAACTAAGGCTAAAAGATAATAATTTCACCAACAATTGAGATAGTTGGCATCTCTGCAAGTTGTCCCATTTCTTTCAGTCATTGGTTGAATGTGATCGTCATGTGCTGGAGTGATACAGCTTTGTACTTATATTTGACTTTGGGAATTCTTGGGAACTTGCCTCATAGCATCTGATGATTTCACCTCTGACATCCCCAAAATTCATGTGAGTTTTCTGCTGAATTTAATGCAACACCATGTTAAGTATAAAATCTATCCAAGCATCTTACATTGAGATAAAGTGTTAAAAAGCTTTTCACAGTTTGACCTCCAGTGACCCCAGATGACCTTTGATCTCCACCAAAAACAGAAGTATTTTCTCCACCATAAGGAATCCAGATACTAAGTATGAAATGTATCCAAGCTTCCTACCTTGAGATATTGTGCTAACAACAAGGTTTTCAGTGTTTGACCTTTAATGATCCCAGATGACCTTTAACCTCTACCAAAAGCTATACAGCACACCTTCTCACTGTGGTGGAGCTATATACCAAGTATGAAAGCTATCCATGCTTCTTCCTTTGAGATATTGTGTAACATGTTTTCCAGTATTTGACCCCAAGTGATCCCAGATGACCTTTGACCTCCACCAATAACTACAAGTGTCATCACCTATCCATAACATATCCACATACCAAATTTGAAATCTATCCAAACTTCTTAACCTGAGATATCGTGTTTTAACAAGGTTTTCATTGTTTGAACCTCGGTGACCCCGATGGCATTTGACCTCCACCAAAAACACCGCGTATCATCTTCTTACCAAAACGCATCCATACACCAAGTATGAAATTTATCCAAGTTTCCTATCTTGAGATATGGCGTTTACAAGGTTTTAAGTGTTTGCCCCCTGATGACCCCAGGTGACCTATGACCTCCACCAAAAACGATAGGGCACACCTTCTCACTTGTCCAACTTTCCCTTGTTGAGTTACAGAGTACCGAAGCAAGTGTCACAGACACACACACGTACACGTGTCACACACACGCCAACCTGACTACATAGGTTCCTTTGCTAAAGCAAGAAACCAAAAAGTGATATCACCAAGAAAGGCTTTCATTTTCGGGCTAGTCCGTCCATCATGCAATTTACAGACGTATTTATTTCTCATCTACGCACAGAAAGTATCAATTCTTCCTGGTAAATTAATGAGAGAGGGGAAGGTCAGAGATCCCCCACCTCATTTTCATTGTTTTCTCCATAACAATTTTTCCATCTCACTGAACTGCTGCGACAATAGATACTGAACCCAATGAAATGGTAAAATATGAATTGAAAGAGTTTTGATTCGTACTGAATTTTTTTCAACAAAAAACTAACTAGTGCAGGTCATTCCACAACCAGTCCTTCCATATCATGGTTAAAAAGATGCATGATGATATTAGCAAGCATTTATGGTACTTCAAATCAAACCGTGTTGTTGCATTGACATTTATAGTGTCCCATAAGTTTCCCTGCTTCCCCTTGCACCTCTTACCTGCAATCATTACTTACAATATGACTGAAATTAAACAAAATACCAAATAAACATTTAAGTGTTTTAAACCACTTCCCTTTGATTATTCATAATTAAATTGTTATCATCCGTAAGTAACAGTATTAGAAATACAGAAACCTTGAACCATGCCTGCAGTATGTTTATTAACAATACCATTTAATTTGAATTCCTGCATGATATTCCTGGACATCCTCTAGTAAACCCATGATAGTAAATACTGTTTGTGTCACACAAAATGCATTTTGCATATTCAAAAATAAACGTTTGATCACCATGCATATTAAATTTAGGAACATAGCTGTTTAATAAGACAGTACAGGTATACACCGGGAATATTTAAACAAAAAATATCGAAAAAAGACCAAAGTGATAAATTTCCCATACAATCAAATGACCCACCACATCATTTTCCAGAAATTTCAAACACATCGACAGAGTGGTGGGACACTGCAGGAGGAATAAAATTTTGCACATGGGGAGAGAAAAACAAGAGAATAAAAAGTGCTGTTTAACAACAATTTCCTTGCATACAATTACTGCTATGTAGTTTCAATAGGGATCCAACCCAGGGGTGGCACCAGGATTTGTCCAATGAGGGGCCAGACTCCCTGACGATAGAGTGGGCCTCAGCGAACCAAGCCATTGCAGGGCATGTATTTCATAAAATTTGTATACTAGAGGAACACAATTACGTGCTGGTTTAATGTTTTTATCGTAAAATTGCAAGCGTGCAATATTTTTTTGGTTAAGCCTACACTTAAAAGAATCTGTACATAGCAAAAGTTTATACAGGTCTATTATCCAGGCAGTTCAGCCCTACTGGGCATAACTTACATTATACTTTATCGTATCCATTAAGACTCCCCAAAGAAACTGTAAAACTTCTCGACGGGGAAGAGGCAACCCTTCCCTGCCCCCTACCTGGCACCACCCCTGATACAAACATTGTGGACAGTCATGATTTAGCACCTTTAGAGCTGTAGATATCAATAATAACAAGGAGGCAGATCAGAGTTGTCCAGCTTGAGTTAATTTGTTTAAGTGCTGATTACACTCCAATTTGCCAAGACCAACAAAAGAAATCCTATTTCATTTCACTTACCACAAAAAAAGCATCTTCAGGAAAAGCATTGGCATGGATATCACCATCGGACGGTCTGAGCCCACAAATGACATTAAACATCAACACAAAGTACACCCACAGTATGACGACCTATCATCCACTGAACACTGGGCAAATTTGGTAAGACTCTGACACAGACCCTGGTAGTTGGAGGCGTTTGCATGATTTCAATGTTTGACTCCAAATGACCTTTGACCTGTTAAAAAAGTACAACTTTCATGACCCATCATTACTGACCATGCAACCTGGCTAAGATTGTGACATAACCCCTGGGAGTTGAAGGCTTTTAAGTCATTTCACTGTTTGACATTTTTATGACCCCAAATGACCTTTGACTACTTTGATACTACACATTTGATGACCCATCATATACTGAATTCTAATAAGGCTAGATGTGCTAATATTTGGATAAATGCCCCACTGTACTAGTTTAAAGCATTGCCTGATTTCACTCTTAGCCTTTTCTGTGACCCAAATGACCTTTGAACTATTTCAAAAATGCGATTCCATGACCAATCGTTATTGAACACTGGCTAAATTTGATAAGATTTTGATGTAACCCCTAGGAGTTGAAGGCTTTTGAGCAAATTCAATGGACACATTATCTGTTAATCCCTCTGGCCAAATTATGTGATATCTGAACACAAATCCTAGAAGTTAAAGGTTTTTGCAAGATTTTAATGTTAAACCTTTCTGTGCCCCCAAATGACCTTTCAAACCTGTAATTTAAAAGTACAACTTTATGACCCATTACCTACTGAACACTCCTGTCAAATTTGAATATAACCCAAGGAGTTGAAGGCTCTAGAGTGATTTGACTGATAGACCTCTCTATGACCCCAAATGACCTTTGACCTATTACAAAATTGCAATTTTCATGACCCAACATCTCCTGAGCAGTGTGGCCAAATTTGATGAAATTCGCACATGACCCCAAGGAGTGGAAAGCTTTTAAGTTATTTCACTGTTTGATCTCTCGATGACCTCAATTGACCTTTGGCCTACTTTTAAAGTACAGTACAAGCTTCATGACCCATCATTCCCTGAGCAATGGTCCAAATTGGATGAATTTACACGTGACTACTAGGAGTTGAAGGCTTTTAAACGATTTCACTTTCACACCTCTCTATTACCTCCAAATGATTTTGACCTACTTTAAAAGTACACCTTTGATGAACCATAAACTACTTAACACTCTGGCCAAATTTGATAACTTTCGGACACAACCCCCAGGGGTGGCGCCAGGACTTCCCCGACGGAGGTCTACGCTCCCCGACGGGGAGGGGGGCTAGTGACCGATCAAAAACTTCCGACCCTCACACTACCCCCTATGCCAGAACCTGCATTTTTGCCATTTTCATTTTCTTGAACTTGATTTTTCTCTCAAAAAATGTTTTTTCTTAAATACAAACTGCAGAGAAGGCACTTATCACGCGGCAGCAACTAGCCTACACTTGGTGAAGGTCAGGCATTCCCCATAGAACGACACCAAAAAGTGAAGACAAGGGTATGTTACCATGAAAGTTGGTCTCTCTGCGTCGGCGCAAAATTGCACGAGCATGCCAGCCTACTTTGCAAGCTCACCAGGACTCTTGAGTTTGTTTTCTAAGCTAGTTAATCGCATTCCGTCAGTGGTGAATTTTTCAGTGAATACAGGAATTGTAATATTATTTATTCCTTCCAGAGACGTTCCGAAGAGAGTCACAAGACTCAAACTTATCCCTTATGCTAGAATTATCGTCACGGTGTTAGGCTATGGAAACATGGGGGGGTCCGATAGTCTGACAAAAGAAGCGAAGACAGACAATCCTTGTCGCGTGCCAAACGCACAAAAAATTTTCACCTTTAGTATTGAAATTTTTGCTTATTACTGTTGGAAATGGATAGACTGTTAGGGGGAACAAGCCTTCGTCGGGTTAACAAGCCCTCGTCGTTGTACACTGTTTGCTCACCCAGTCCGGCTCCCTGAAGAAATGGGGAAAATTCCTCGACGGGAGGCTGTACATCCCGACGGTGAGGGGGCTACACCCCCCTGTCCCCAGCACTACCCCTGACAACGCCCAGGAGTAGACAGCTTTAGTGTGACCACATGCAGTCACCCACTGTGAATCTATACCTGGGTATTATACAGCTGTTTTGAATTGAGCACTTGACAATATTTTGTAACCCAAATTTTTACTCAGGGTACTTAAAATCAATGGTGTCATTCAATATGTGATAGTTTTGTTTCAAAATATCGCAAAAGATATTTTTATATGTGGACAGTAGTGATAATAGGGGAGAATTGTAAGGTTTAGGTAATGATTCAAAATTTTAGTTTGTGGTAATGAAGAGTGACTAATTGTAAGCCCTTTAAATTCCTGAAATCCAAGAATGGAAACTGTCCTTTCAATGTCTGTCCAAAACATGGAAACTGGTAAAAGATGTGAATCAGTCAAATATTTATCTCAGGAAAATGATGGATTTCACTAAAAACATGATTTAATGTGAACTTATGTTACATAAGTTCGCATTCTTTCCTATGTTTTATGCTGATCGTTACTGACATTCATTTGAAGTACAATATGAACATTTCCTTTTACAATCTCACTAAAGGTATACTGTGGGTTATTGTGAACATTTTTCACAAACTGGCATAAATATAACCCAACTTTGGGTCTGGAGTGAAAGGAGTTGGCCACAACTGAGATGTCTACCTCATGAATTTTTATCTGTACAAAAGAGATGACACTACTGTTTCTTTCAGCATTCTGTGATATATTGGCAGTGAATTCCTCCCAGTTGAAAAAAAAACATCTAAGGTGCAGCATACTGGACAAATAGAGGCTGTTCACTGATCCACCATGCTGACTGCTTCATTGTTGCCGTTTAATTTTGTTGCAGATGAACAAAGTATGTAGTTGAGTGCAATAGAGTGACACCTGAAAAAACAATGGGAAATTGTTTTGGATGATATTTGTCCCTGTGTTTGTGCCAGAGATGAATTATAGAAATTACAAGGTAATTTGTCATCATTTCAAAAGTTTTGAGTGTGGGTCGAGCATTTAATGAAATAGCCTTTAAAAAATTAAAAGAGACATATCTTAGTGAATATTGGTAATAATTTTGTAGAATTCTGGAAGATGCACTGATTAGTTGGTTGGTGCATATTAATTTTTCAGTAGGTTCTATTTATCATTACACGCATACTTCCACTTTCAGTTGCAGTATGTAACTGTACTCAACATGCAAGGAAGGCACACAACTAATGTATATCTATATATATATATATATATTGAATATTCATGCGACTATTCAATACAGCATTGGTTCACTCATTCATATAAAAGTCGCAACGTCACTGTACTTATATATATATATATATATATACACTGAATTGTAGATGTGACGTTGCGACTTCTAAATAAAGAAACTGAAGAATGGTGGGAAGCGGACACAGTCGCATAATTTTTTAAACCTGTGGAATATGCGTCTAACATTGGCAATGATGAAAAACTGAGGTCCAAGCTGGGTTTGAACCAACGACCTTCTGCTCAACCTGCAGTACGCTCTACCAACTGAGCTATCGAAACTATGCTTGAAGAACTGGTCAATATAATTCAAATACCAGACGGGACAGTCTTCCATCGTTACGTCACTTGTTAGCTCCGCCCAGCTTGTGTAGATACAGAAGTGTAGATGTGACGTTGTGACTTCTAAATATAGAAACTGAAGAATGGTGGAAAGCGGACACAGTCGCATATTTTTTTAACCCTGGGGAATATGCGTCTAACATCGGCAACCTTTGCCTTAGTAAGAAAAACGATACCACCAAATGATGAAAAACTGAGGTCCGTTGGTTCAAAGCCAGATCGGGTTGGTCATTGCTATATCGAGATATCGTGTTTACAAGCCATTTACAAGGTTTTCGCAGTTAAACCTCCGGTGACCTCAAATGACCTTTGACCTCCACTAAAAACAATAGGGTTCTTCCTCTCAACATGACAAATCTATATACCAATCTAATGAAAAGTGTCGGTCGCTGCTATCTTGAGGTATCGTGTTTACAAGGTTTTTGGCTTTTGACCTCTGGTGACCTCAAATGACCTTTGACCTCCACCAAAAACAATAGCGGACTTCCTCTCAATATGACAAATCTGTACCAAATATGAAAAGTGTCCGTCACTGCTATCTTGAGATAACGTGTTTACAAGCTAGGCGTCACATACACATAGCCTACATACATACATACACACACTACTGTATATCACCATCTCATAGATTCCTTGCCTGCCTTCGACAAGGAGTCAACAAATTAATATTTGAATATGACACTTATATGATCAGGGTTCTACAATCTACAATGAATCCTATGTTTGATAATATTTAACAATTTATGTTTCAATATTTAACAAATTTACACCATATTAAAGCTAAGAAGATTTGAATGGAAGAGAACCACCCCCTCCACTAGATTCACCTTGCAGATGTGGAATCCCACATACTGCATGGTATCATACTGTACTGTACACATACTGTATTTTTTTTCAAGTTTTGAGGCCAGATAATCAAAAGATCAACACTGATAACCCCTGTGATAACCCCCAGATCCTGACCTTCCATTTGAACCCTAACCAAGATTTCGAACAATTTTGAAAGTTTCATGTGGGCTGTCAGTTCAGGGCAAAATCTAAGACCAGTGATAATATTTGAGATGCCTTTCTTTTCTGATGAAAAAAGACACCGGACGATTTTGGACAATTTGCGACGATTTTTGACGACATGTTTTCGTCTTCCATTTGCCACCTGCGCGTTAGGACGATTTTGGACGATGACTTAGCATCTGCCTACTTCCTACTCACAATAGGTCCCACATGTAGCATCTTCAGATCATTTTTTAGAGCTAGAGATTTTCAATTATCACGGTTGGCTTCATAGGGAAGTACTTTGAAGTATAGGTTTACAGCAATAATTTACGCCACCTTTATTTTTGGGGGTGGGGGTGTTTGATATAATACAGTACTTGAAATGGCTGTTTCATTGAAATAAATCAATATGATCTTCCACTTCCTAAAGAACAAACGTCACGAAGGTGAGCTGTAGAGACAGAAGCCTATTTTCTGTCACATTATTTCGGCAACTTTCCAGAAGTGTCCTGAAATGACTAGGTACAGTACAGAATCATGTTCACATTTTCAAATATACCTTCGTCTGTTAAAGTTAAGTTTTACATTACATTAACAATGCAGCAGCCAATTGTACAAGCACAATGAACAAGAATATTAATGAGCCTTTAAAGTGGTAACAGCAAAGGATGAGATAAGCTGCTGCAGTGTAAGCATAAAATGAACCTTTCCTACGTTGACTGTCATTCTGAATCAATTTTATTCTGTTTATACTGATTGTTCAATTTATTTTTTAAGTTGGACATAATCAACAACTTGGTTCAGTCTACCATCATAAAAGGTATGAACTGGTCTGCCCTTGGGGCAAACTGGTACAGTGGATCTTAGGGGGAAACTGGTCATCAAGTGGTGGCAAACAGGCATTTAGGGGTGAACGTAAACCTTTGGTACCATGGTGGATTAATTACAATTGTTCCTCTAACAAAGCTTACAAAATAAATACCAGAGGCATTAACAATTAAAACTCTGCTTTTATGAAAATTTTCAAAAAAGGTTGTGACAAAGGAAGAAGGAATGAAAGTCATAGAATACCGTCCAGGTGATATTAAAAAACACATGAAGTTTTTTTCATTATTTTTCATTACTCATTATTTTGAAACACTGGTCAATATAGACAAAACAATTCCATACACTGGGTGCAAACAAAGGGGTACGCTTCTGAATACTGACTACAATCTCAAAACGAAAGTTCCATTCTCAGGACTGAAACAATGTAAACTGCTAAGAATGGTTTTGAGCTGTTTATTTATGAGGCTCTTTACATACACGATTACGACGGTTGAAGTTGTTATTTTCATAAAGCAAATTCTCTTGAAATTAAAGGTAAAAAGTTTGGGGATTTTGGCAGACTTGTTTTCTTTCAAATAATGATTTTTTTAGAAAATTTTCGGCCACACGTTTCAGCACATGCGGGCGGTGGACAGTATTCTATGAATTTTAGTCCCTATGCATAACATACCGTACAGTACCATGATGCAACACATGCCATGAAGCAACACATATGCAAAAGTGACTTTCACTTGTGCATCCGTAATGGTGGAAGAGGGAAACAGTTGTGTCACATTGCTGGGCTAGTGCACTTTGTATCTAGGCATGGAGCGTTGTTAAATGAGCTTGCCAATAAATGCACAGACTCTTGGGATCATCTTGGCACATAACACACTAGGCCTATGTTCAGTATGAAGACATTACCAGTGATATACTAGTCTAGTAGGCCATCCACCACGACATCCAACCACCAGACAGAAGTCGAGCACATGCTGCCACTGTCTGGAGCAACGTAATTTACAATGCCATAGGCTAGATCACCTGGGTGGCAGGACTGATCACAGCCCCAACCCTTGAACAGGGCTGTGCATTATGTTACATTCCCAAGGCACATTACACTCCAAATGGCCATGTAACGTAATGCACAGCCCTGTTCAAGGGCTAGACGCTAGACCGATCACATTTTTTTCCCGCCAGCTCTAGGAACAGCCTAAATTGTATCCAATAACCAACAACATATATTTGGAGCAACATTCTAAAACATTTGCAAGGGAAACTATTGATCTGGGAAAAAATGCATTTTTTCAATACAACCACTGAATCAAAACTTGAATTAGATCGTTCATTCCATTTCTTTGCTTTTTACATGCTACTGTACTTACACTTATAGTACATAGTAGCATAGGATAGGTTAGCAAGGGTAGCTAATGGTCTTCAGAACCTAGCTGGCTATAGCGTAGGCTTAGGTTGTACACGAACTACATACATAGGACAATACGCGGGCAATTCATAGCCTATGTGCTAATGGAATAACGCTACCTAGGTATATGTCCTGTACAGACTTGGGCACCCACCCCCTCCGAAAAGTCACTTAATGTTTACAGTACGGTCCAATACAATGGCGTCTGTGCACGTCCAAAAGGATGAGAAGCTAATTCCCCGTATGTCCAACCACCGCTGTCTTTTGGGGCCTTCCACGCGTCGAACGATTCTGATAGTTCAACTTTGTCTGCCTGTGCT
>WURT03001613.1:0-17008 GCA_009936505.3 Holothuria glaberrima
TATATATAATGAAAGATTCCACTTTTTGGGAACATACAGGATTAAGAATGTAAAACAATTTACACCAACTTGACATAACGCGGTGCACGCTTGATGCTTTGATTCCCAACTGTATATATTTATATACACAGAGGTGCAGAAATTTTCGAAACCCCTGGTTTCTTCCGTCATCAGCTGCTGAAGCGACAATGAATTGTTAAGGTAGAGGCAAACTAAACCCACATAGGCCTACCTCAGGATATAATCAAAAAGGCTAATTAATATAGGAAATAGATGTACTTCAGCCTTAGTGCAAAATGTGCAGTGATTTGGCAGCTTTAAAAAAAGACTAAAAACTTAAAATAGACATGTTAAAAGCTTAGTAAACACGCTTACTCTACAAAGTAATAGGGACTGGAAAAAGATGAGACCCTTCTTAAAAATCTTCTTGTGTGACTGGATCTTGTAGACTAGACGGAGTTCTTCAACCTTTCTTGTTCTGCAATTAGTATAGTCGCCTCTTAGAATAGCAAATCTTAAATCAGAGAGGGAATGATTAGGGGAATTCAAGAGCTCACTGACTGGTAGCCCAGATAAATGACGTTGGATACTAGATTTATGATTATTAAAGCGTAGTCTAAAGGCGGATTTCGTTTCCCCTATATAATTGCCCATACTGCAACGGGTGCAAGTCAAAAAGTAAGTTACGTTAAAAGAATTACACTTAAAATTACCAGGGTATAGCTTCAATTTACTACCAGGGACATTTATAGTCTTTGAAGTGAGCATAAATTTACAAACCATGCACCGAGAATTTCCACAATGTTCGTTCCCTTGGGTTGCGATGGGAGCGCTCTTAGATGTTTGCTGTGGACAAGCAATGATTGTAAGTTGGGAGGCTGTTTGAGAGCGAGGACAGGGAGGTTACAAAATGTTTCAATGGTGAGGTGGCTGGTGCTTAATAGGTGCTTAATAGGTGCCATAGGGACTTTATTTGTTGAAATAAGATGGGATGACAGGGTGATGAGTCGTTATTAGAAGTAGTCGCTTCACTTGGGTTTTGGGTTTAGAGCAAAGCAGGTCCTGACGATTTTTTCGTTTGACTTTGTTAAAGTTGCTATCAATCAGTTTTGGCGGATAAAATCTTTAAACAAAAGGTGACTGAGATTACTTACTATTGTAAATACCATATAAATTATGTATTATGGATCCAGCACATAATAGAATGTAAATTGCAAATATTGCGATGTCCAGTATACGATTGCCTGTAACAAGAAAAAAATCTAAATACTTAATTCTTCGATAAAGAAGTCACAGTACAAAGGCATTTGCTGTGATGAAACCATTCAGATTCATTCATGACGAATTTCGAAAAGCTATTCGCAAAAATGACATACGTTTTACTTTTATATCAATAGAGTCAATGTATGGTTGACATGTGCCTCATCTCTTTAACATACAATTACATAATTTGTAATGTATCTTGCTGTTCTCACTGCGTACTGCCCTCAAACAACCAAACAGAGCACACGAGTCTGCTAAGGGGTACATAAAAGGTGTTGGGTCCACGAGATTGTCGATGGTGGTAGTGCCTGTAGGACTTTTGAAATGGATAGGGGTGAGAAAACACATCTTTCCCATATTTTCGTTTCATGTTTATCTTCCAAAAACAAGTATAAAATTTGACCTTAATTTAGGCCGTTGTTGCCTGTCCTAGCTTATAGATTTATGCACACTGTCTGCATAACTTAAAGCTGTACCAAATCATATTTCCATAGCGCGAATCAGATTGGAAATGTAACATCTCTCTTTAACGGATAGGAAGTCTACGATATCATGGGCTCCAATTCAATCTAGGCTAGTGCCCATTTTCACTCGGTTACACTGAAACAAGAAGAGATGAAGGGTTTATCTAAACTGCAAAAATAAGCAACCTTGGAAAGACTTAATTGTGGAAGCGGCGTAAACAGGTGGCGGTGTTTCAAATTAGGTGAAAATAGTTTAAACGAGTTCCAATATAAGAAGCCCTTTTATGCGCGTGTAGCTTTATCTTGTAGAAACTGCACTCAAAGCTATCACTAACTTTATTCAAGGTGCACACTTAACGACTATGGCAAAGCAACGATCAGGTCCATGAAGTTTGATCAGACTGGTTTCGCTTATTTTAGCATCGCTACAATAAATATTTCACAACTGACAAAATGTGAATCATTAAACCCAATAATTTCACATATTAATTAAATGATCCTTAAGGGGAACCATTTCAAATATATGTTTACTAATGTCACTTGTTTGCTGCCTACTGGCATGTGTGCTTTCAAAAAAAATAAGGGGTATTCTTTGTATGGTTTCTTTATGTGGATTTACAAGTTGGAAGGATCCAGACAAACGACTTCAGCCTGCTAACTTTAATTGAAAATACCCATTGATATGATAAATATGGAATGAAATAAGAATACAGTTATTTATTTAAACGAAATAAAGGAAACGTCTCTCAGTTCAAAAGATTAACATCAGCTATTGAAATATGTAATCAAGGGTTGGTCGTCTGATCAGGGAGCTGTGAGTGATGGAGAAACATCGACCAAATCTGTCAGACAATATGTACTTGTGATTAATTTAATCCTTTTCATATACCAAAATTCGATCGACAGGTGTCTTTGTTCTTACTGTTTAACCACTGTTGACTTTCCTTCTCAATGATGATCCCCCTCCTTTCAAAATCAGTAAATCCTTGAAACATAGATCATTGTCAAGATAATGCTTTAAAGATATCTACGCAGCCGACAAATGTGAAACGTTTCCACCGTTTCATATCGAAACGACTGTACATGCACACTTAAATTGCACAACTCCATTCGTATTCAAATTTATTAATTAAGTAAGAAATATATCCTTTTGGTGAACTATTCGGAGTTTAAATTTTGATGATGGCATTTCAAAAGATACCGAATCGCTCCAGAATTAGCGAAACATATATTTATGTTCAAATTGTAACAAGAAGATACAATGTACTCTTTCAAAAAGTGGGACCTTACGGCACAAGATGAAATAAATTTTACTTCCCTTGACGACTGTTATTGTTAAACCAATCGGGAAACCATCTTACGAGCGCTCTTGGAGATGTAGCAGACGACAAGACCTGTTGTCTCCACTGCCTATAACCCTTAAGATTTAGAGGAATTTCCGAAACCAGTCAATGTAAAGCTGAAGTGTCGGCAAAACACCTAGTTTTAAGGATGAATAAGTGTTTTTTTCCATCTGTCACAGCTCCCTGGTCTGACACATCTAGTGTTAAAATTTCTTCATTAGGCAAATTTCACCTTAGAGAAAGCCTCGTCCACGGAAAGAAGCAGATATGTTGATAAATGTCTCCACTGATTCTCAAGAACTTGTAAAACAAAAGTATATGTTGAGATACAATTTGAGACAGCAAGAGATTACTTACCCTTGCAAATAGTATGTCCTATTATGAGTCCCAACAAGATCACCCAGGTAAATGTACATATTGCGAAGACCAGGATATGATTGCCTGTAACAAGAAAAAAATCTCTAAATACATAATTCTTCGATAAGGAAGTCATAATACAAAGACCTCTAGCGCTCAGCGCCAAGCCCTAGCCTAACGGTTGACTTCGTTCACAAGGTACAGCCTAATGTTATTGAACATTGCCTCACTCAGTTATAAATAAGAAGGCCACTGGCCTTACGTAATATAGAGTATAGTAAGCCTAAGTCATGCAAGATTGGCAATGTAGACTGTAGAAGGAGGATGACGACCCCAAATTTCATTTGGCAAGGCAGGCCAGAAATGTACATAGGCCCAGCCTACTGTAGGCCTAGACCTAGGTATGTAGGCTAGCCTTAATTATTATGTGGGTTCTACTGTAGCCTAGGCCTAAGTTCAAAGATGTACGACCTCAAGTGCCTCAAATTTAAAACCTGCATTAGGTCCTAATGGGTAAATATTGAAGTTGCTCTGATGTGAGTTCCTTTAATCAGAAAATAATTGCTTTGTAGCCTATTTCTTGGTTAAATCAGTGGTCAATTCGCTTCGACTGGTGAATATCCAACTACAAGCATTTGTATGAGCTGTTCGCCTATAGAATCTGGTCGAACTTTGAACCACCCTCTGGCACTAGGCAAGGCAGTTACTGCATGAAAATAGTAATTACGGAACACAGCATAGTTACTCCAGGGCCCTAGTTCTCAGTGAAGCTGGACTGGTCGTTCGCCGAGAGCTCACTATACTGCACACAGTCCTCACAACGACCTATAGGCTTAGATGAAAATAGCGGGGTAATAGACTGTCTTTATGATGGTTGAAATTGACTTTCTTCTCGCGGCAAATTTTGGGCATGAAAGCTTAATACCAAAAATTTGTACTCTAACCCGCTGCAAAGTAAGAAAGAGACCGGCTATTTTCCTGCAGTAAGGTTGGCCACACTAAGATTTAGGCTTAAAGGGAATAGGCAGTCGCCCCAAGTTTATTTTCCAAACAATGCTTAATCCTACAGACCTCTTATTTTTCTCACAAGCATTTTTTGTAATGTTTTGTATCGCACAATTCCATGTGAGAACAAATTATCAAAGTCATACTCGTAACTCAAAGTTGCCTGCATGCAGAATGTATAGGCTGCACTTCCTTTTCCAGGCTGGCTACAAGCAGAAAGGTCTACAGTACCAAAGCCTCCCAGTTAAAATGACATTGGCCAACTACACAGAACATTTGGTGAATTTAAAAGGAGGCCTAGGCTTGGGTCTGGCTAGTTAAGGAATGTCTTCATATTAATTTTAAAGAAAATTACAGTATATACTGTACAACTATAGAATACACTGCACATTGGTGCATTACAGTAAAAGGCTATGACTCAAGCTACTGTACACCGTGCCTATGAGGATACACACTTCGGCCTCAGACATGCGCAAAGGGCTTATGTACAGTAGATACAATGCAATTTTGCATAATAATATTTTATGCATCGATGTGCAGGGGAATCCGTGTTATTATTTCCAACAAAAATTAGAATTTTGCAGTGCCCTAAGGGCCTAAGCATACTTTGTAAATGTTATCTATTTTCATACCGTAAGCGGGGTAAGCAACTTAAAGTAGGGTGAACAATTGGGTTATAAAATTGTGGAAATGTTTGGACATAGGACCTACTATTGTAGGACCATTTTGACTTGACACAATAAATTTTTATGATGTACTCTAAATTAACCAACTAACATTTTGAATTGCAGTATAAGGTGGACTTAACAAATGGATCAGTCATGCTCTGACTGGTATTGACTATGTTTTAATGTTTTTTAGCAAGGGGACTCTTCGTCTATCGGAGTGGGACTCTTCGTCTATCTATATATTGTATACATGTACATAATTACCTATTCTTGAAATCTTGTTACTGTATCTTGTAAAGTGTATTAATTTTATTTTTGAAAGCCTAGGGAAAGACTAGTCTAAGCTAACCAAATCATGCTCTGGAAATGGAAGTTTAATTTATAAATAAACAAATAGTATATAAATATCAAATTTGGTGTTTAGTGTTTAAGTTCTAAAAGAAAATATTGGTGAACAATGTGAACTGTGACCTACAGGTACCGTACACTGTATTGTAACACTGCTTGTTCACATGGAATGTGTGGCTTAGTTGCAAATCAAAAAAAAAAAAAGAAAATAGGTCGGGACTCTTGTTCAAATGTAAAAGAAGCAGAGCATTGTTTTTGTCATTCATCAGGAAGTCATGTGATCCCAGAGAAAAATTATACACAATTATGTATGAAATCACTTTTAGAAAGAGATTTAAATTTTGCTGCAATCACTTTTGTATGTTTTTTTACAGAGGCATGGCTGAAGAACAGTACTTTCAAAGAGATGTATAGATATGGTCTCAGAGTTCCTTAAGAGTACTCCAATCCTTAAAGTATAAAACTGAAGTAAGTCATTGGCATATTAAATGATTTAGCGTTTGATAAACATTGGTTGGTATTGTACGTACAGTATGACATAAACTGCCATTACAGTAGGTTACAGTACTGTACAAATTTAAAGTTCGACATAGCCCTTGTTTTACTGTACAGTACTTAAAGTCAGGACTGTGTACTGTACAGTATGTACTGTATCTGGTCAGATATAGTAACACTTCTTCTGAAAGAAATGTTGGGCAAAATGGAATTACGGTACTCAGTGCCCCTTCACAAGAAATCAGTATAAAATTTAAACATGAGTATCTGTTTGAAATTATGGGACAAAGCCCAGTTTTTGAAAACTAAGGTGAGTCAACTGCATTTGCAACTTTCCAACGTGCCTGAAAATAAAAGAAATTCTAAAAACAAATTAGAGAATAGGTCCTCTCTAGTTTTGAAATTCAGTGCTTTAAATGAAATGCTTTGGTCACAATCTTTGTACAGTACTGTACCTACTATATTGCATGATTGTACTGTATATAATGCAGAGTAGTGGCCATAGAAGCACACTTACTGTACTGCACCCATAACAGTTGTATTACAATAGATATCCCTTTCAAGTGAGCTTGTTGTGTTATCCTACAGTCTATGAAGAATAAATTAACGTGTACTGTTACTGTAAGACATGGAATTAAAGTGAATATTTCTTATGTTATAGTATATATACCTGTATAACATCTCATTTACGGTTTCTTCTAGTCCAACAGTACTGCATCTATAAATGTCAACTTGTCACACCAAAAAAAAAAGCAACAACTTGTGTGTAGATTTGTTTTTGTGCATATTTCTTTAGCCATGCCTCTCTCTACTTTTCTCAAATCTGGAACGAATTTAATTTAATCACACTCTCTGAAACACTCTCATTAAAATACCCTAATGCATTACACCACCCTTGTTTCATCTTCCTACAATTTCATGAGATAAAGAAATTGGTCACAAACTACAGACAGCCCTATCAGTTCTCACATTCAGTCCCACAGATATGATAAAGCAGAATAACATCATGGGTGAACAATGCTTGGGTTTTCAAAATCTAATTAATACTTCAAGAAAATAAAATGAAAGGTGAAACAAACTGCTGTTGAAAAGAAAACTGTTGTGATACAGATACTTTGGAATTTGTACTTCTTGTTATTTCAGCTCAGCAATTTAAATTACTTTAGATTTGCATTGAGGAGTTTGATAAATAGAAACCCTTTGTTTTTGTAATAAGAGAACATATACTGTAGTTGAAAGGGAATAACAAAAACCTTTGTACAATTTAGACTTTGTGTTGCCTACATATATGTGTATATATTTTCATGCATTATGAATGTAAACTGAAAAGAATTTGTCAAACATTTGCTCGTTTAATACAACTTTGATGTTTTTAGTAACAGGAATACTTTCTTCCTCTTCAAATTGCAAAAGAAGCACAGGATGAGGCAGGAGCGGTCAAAGATTTTGATACCTTACTCCACCAAAGGCAGAAGGCTGGATGGAGATGTGTGCATATTTGTTTGTTTGTTTGTAACTTTGTATTGTTTGTGAGTGTTTAACTCTTCACTGCAAATAGTATTTCAAGAAGGATACCCTTTAGGGTTTTGATACTTAGCAGCTGATGCCCATCACTGCACTCTTCGAGGTGGATGTGAAAGATCATTAAAAGGGCAGTTCTTGTCATCCCAGAAAACTTTAAGTCTTCTTACAAGGCACCAGCCAGTTCCAAGGGAGACTCAGATCCTGATATGCCATCTACAAGTCGAATTTTGCCGTGGCTTCCAGTACTTTGGACAACTTCCACAATAGGACTGGTTTAGAAGAAATTCTATTTAGCCATGATTACATTCAATCTCGAATTTTCTCTTCCCATCGATGAAGTGTTTGAAGAGAAGTTCCTGAACTTTTTAATCCAGAAATTGCTGTAAAAGCACATAGTCGTACTGAGATTTTGAGAAATACAGTACAGTTGCCTACAATTAACACATCAGCCAGACGTACCATACGCCATTATTCACTGTGCTGCAAGAGTTCAAATACTGTTATAACACGCTGTTCCCACATTCTTAGTATTGGTGAACTGCCAAATAAACATAACATTAAAGGGACTCTAGTCAACACAAGATTTCCTGACGGTCTGAAACCAGAACATTCCGCCTTTTGTCACTTCATCACCATAACACTCACCGTTGATACAGGATCCACTACTAGGACTACAGCACCACAGCCAAGGCTAGAGATAAGTACATTACTCTGTGCAATTAGTGTAAAACAGGCCTAAGTTGCTTCTTCCTAAGTAGCTCCTTCCATAATTGTATGAAACTCCTCCTTGTGGAGACACAAACCTATTTTATTGCTTAAGGCAATAACCTGGTGAGCATATACTGCCCAGTAAGCTATGAAATGTAAGCTGGACATTCTCTGCATTCCGTGGAATGTGAACAGTTGCACAGCCAATCACACCAGTTGAGAATTTTGATATCCCCACACCAAAAATATACTTTGGTGTGATGGCTGTCTGTCTGCCTTTCAGTTTCCACAGTGTAGCTGAGAACATTTCAAACAAGAGAGTAACTCGGGTGCAGTCGGAAGTAAGAAGTGCTTTTTGTGTAGATCACTTCAGTAGTCATTTCAAGTCAGATGTGTTAAAGTGTCAGAAACTTTACACAGTGAGACAGAGTATTACTTACTGCAGTTAATATAGTTTAAGATTGTTGGCTTTTTAGTTGGTTCTGAAGGAGGAGAGTCGGTTCTAAAGGACGGGAAGGGGGAGGGCACCTTGTTATGTTGGTTTTTGTTCGTATCGTCTACTGTATGTCATTTGTAATAAGTTGCATACAGAATTACTATGAAGAGTACTGTAGGTGAGCCCTACAGTTTGTAATGGAACCATGCAAAGAAATGAGGTGGCTTACTACACTTAAAAGTGGTGTGACATGCCATCAAAAGAGCTGTTTCGCTTGTCAGTTAAAGACAAACAGTCGTCCCCCAAAGTACATTTTTAGTGTAGGGGTATCAAAATCTCAGTTAGTTACTGCTCTTTGATTGGCATGAAAGTTTGAAAATTCAAAAGATGCAGAGTAGCTCACATTCCACACAGTGCTGAGAGAGTCTTGAATTACACATTATAGCCTTGTACGCATGCTCACCAGGACAGGGTCTGAAGCAATAAAATAGGTTTGTGTCTGGACAAGGAAGAGCTTTATACAGTTATGGGAGGAGCTACAAGTTGCTTAGTTGGAAGTATTGAAACCGTCTGGGATGACAAGGATTGCCCTTTAAAGAATTAAGTCCTCCAATGACATACAGTATTCATTGGAATTATTTCAATATCCTTTACTGTTCTCAAAACATACGTCTTCAAAGTTCAATGGCTTCTGAAGAAACTCATTGCCTAGGCAAAAATAATGATATGAAGTGTTGCACAGTGTTAAGATTTCTTTTGTTAATCCTTTATAAATTATCTCTTAATTACTGATCAGACAGATTGCAGTGTGTTGAGTGATGTCAATGTTTCTGAAGGAAAGAATTTTAACTTTCATAATAAACCCCTCAGGGTAAAAAAAGGCTACAGTATTAGTGTCCTTGAAATTAAGGTTGAAAAAACTAAGGCTAACATGAGCCATGTACGGTATGTTCATCTTTTAATGTCACATCTTTGCATATTTAGCTCATGTTTATTAATGATACTAGTGTGAAACAGAAATTACCCTGTAAAATGGTCAATATTTGATGGATTTTAATGGAAATTGTGGCTATTTTCTGGATTTTTAATGCTTTTCACATTAAATCTGAATCTGAATCTGAATATCCAACTATGTAATTTTCATGTCACCAGACCTTTAGTATCTTGTCAAAGTCTTACTAGGGGTGAATGATGTTGCTGGGAAATAGAAATAAAAAATAGCATTAAATTAGAGAGCTTTTAAAGTCTTATAAGCCTAAATATTATTAGATAAAAGTTGGTAACCTTTTCAGTTTTCACACTTAAGGAGGTCATAAAATATTACCATTTAAACTTTTTGTGCTGCTGTAAAACCATTCAAACAACAACTCTGTATTAATTTAATAGCATACACACGGTAATGTTCAAACTTGATACCATTAGTGTTTAAAGCTCACAGAACAGCTTCCCTGTCTATTCAAATTATTTGCTTCACGAGAGAAAACTTAAATTGGAATCAACTGCAGTTTGAAAAGTTTTTGACCTTGTGTTGAAGCTATTTGATTTGTTAGGCTGTTAGGCAGCTTTGCCTTAATTAGTGAACTGGTTATCTTGCATTGATTTCATAAGTACAGGGACCGTGTGCAATGGATCTTGTCGGTAGTGTTATCCTTGTGTTTTGTATTTGATAGGATAAAAGTGCCGCATTGAAGGGTAGTCTAATTATGTGGCAATGCAAATTTGTGTATTCCTGTCCACAATTAGCCACTTTAACATCATGAATGGCTTACAATGCATCATGGGAAGGGTTGCACTTTTGCTACCAACAACAGAGACTGCCTGTAATATTCTCTATCAACACACAATCTTAGTGTTATAAATGTTGTGGTATCTTACATCAAACCAGTGAGGTTAAGATACTGGTTTTGAAGTACTGTAGATGTGATCTTTGAAATTAATGAAATTCTTAAACCTAGGCTGGAGAAGATTGAATGGAAGAACTTTTAATTTAAAGGAAGAAAAACTTCACTCCAAGCATGAGTATCTGTGAAAAAAAGTTGCAGGATTGATGTTAGTGCAGTACCTCCCCACCATGCATTGTACTCTTGAAGTACAATACTGGTTTATTCTTTGGCTGCTCTATAGTTATTTTCTTTGTAGTGTAAACTGAGATGATAAACTGTACTCTGCTTAAAGAGCATATGCAGTCACTCCAAACTTATTTTGAAACAATAGTTTAATCACACAAATTTCCTCCTCTTTCTTTCATGGTATTTCAGGACATAAATATTCAATCTTCAAGGTAAACCCAAGAGTAACTCCTTGTAAATTTACAATTTAGTGGTAAAAAAAATTGTCACATGATTCTCAAGAGCCATTCATGAAATAGGGTAGAGTACAGTACTACACTAATCAAATTGGGGTGACTGCATTTTACCTTTAAATTGATTTGAAACTAAATCAGCCACTGTCGCAGTACGATTTCATAGAGATCTCAAAGTTGTTTTAAGTCCCATTTGAAGATAATTGCTTTTATAAAGAGTTAATTCAATGTTTTAGGTAGCTTTATATGGACCAAGCAAGAGGGCCACCCATTGGCCAAAAAAAGCTTTCAAAAATGTTATGTTGGCATTTTGTAATACAAGCAGCCAGCCATGCTCTACATGTACTGAGTGTTAATGTCAGAGAGGCTAACACTTTTAAAAAACACTGTGGGCCATTTTGGGCCATTTTGATACTTGTACATTTCATAATTTCCAAATAATCTACTATAAGAAAATATAAATTTTAATCAATTTGAACCCTACTTTGATCAATATTGACAAAATAAAGTTACAAAAAACATAGAAAATAAAGATATTGGGTAGCAAATAATGCCTGACATCTCAAAGCAGTGTTATGATGATGTACATGTACATTATTTTCTATGTTAAAAATCTTTTCTCATAAGAACTAACAAGAACAGTTCAATTTTGACTCAAAAGCCTTATAGTACATGTTTATACTTCAGCCATTGTGATGAAGTGAATAGTTTGACCTTGAAGATACATGAAACCCCATTATTTATTCCTTTAAAAGCAATAAAGTGGATAATTTTTGCTAAAAAAAAACATTTTTAAATTTGGTGTTTTTTTACAGCCTAATTAAATACCTTCTAGCACCCTGAGGCACAGCACAGTACAGAAGAAGAACCATATTATTGAGTGCCGTGCATCAGCACTACCACAGTGTATGCTGTTTAATATTTGTTATCACTAGAGGTTGCAGTGTGAAATTAACATAGTAATATGCCTCTGGTTTGATTCATTCTCACAAAACTTGATATTTGTACTGGTACTGATATTACGGTATATACAGTATAAACATCCTTGATCTGTCCTGTAAGTACTGCCTATGAGAACATGGTAAGTACTGCCATGTTTGCATTAGTGCACAACCTGCTTGAAACAAAGTGAAGATTTAGAAAAGATTATACAGTATATAGTATGCTGTGTAATGTTTAAGCCATGGAAGAATTGAAGGATCTTACAGTGCCACTTTGTACTTTGATTTTTGCTGAAATCTATTAAATTACAGTACATAGGCCTATTGTGTAAACAATATAATTCCACTTTACAATATTTTGGCAGGTGATGGGTATGTTGGGGGTTTGGGAAGGTGTGCGTAGATATGCTGGAGAGGTGTTTCTTATGTCAAGAGTTGAAGATGGCATTATTTTGACAAATAAAGAGTCAGGGCACTCGCATCTAGCTGTTGTTCTAACCATAATAAAAATATTTAGGGGATGCTTTTGGTTATCTGTATTAAAAGACTGTTGATTTCAAAAAAAAAGAAATGTTCTCTTTTCCAAAAAAAAAAAAAAAAATGTACTCCTGTACTTTTTAAAATCGTTCTTTCTAGCTACTGTAGATTAGCCTCTTTCAATAAGCTAGTTTGAAAATTTGTTGCCACATAGAGGTATCGGACACATGCAGGGTAAATAAACTGAGCTCAGCACATTTTGTTCTCAGTTCCTCTATTTTGGTATGTCCCTAGTTTTCTTTGTACATAAATACCATAAAGCCTAAATCTTAGTGTAGCTAGCCTAACTGCACAAAAATAGGGGTCTCTATCACACTTTATGGCAGATATAAGTTTGTACACCAAAGAGGCAGTTTACAGTATATGCAGTCCATTGCCACAAAACCACACACAAGAGTCCTAGATTTTTTTGATGGGTTGAAAAAGGATGATTCAAAAAATTTCTCAAGTCAAATTTCAGAACATGTGTTGTAGGTAAGGGTGTGTTTTGCTTATATCTTGACGGCTGGGAGGATGTGGGTACGTCTGTGCAGACGAATTATCAAATTTGCTTAATGGTAGGCCATATGTTGCAAAGTCTTTCCAAGTTACAATGTAATGTCCTGTACTGTAATATTTAGCCCTTTGAAGTATCTGTTTGTCCTCAATAGAATTTGTTGATAATGTACAGTACTTCATGTTTAACTTGATTATATTGGTCATAGATCTCTAATATGATCATTAAGAATTCTTTAGAAGAAATATTGAACATGGGAGTCAACCTACTTCAGTATGTAGTGCTGAATATATCCAGTGAGAGACTAAAAATGTTATATGATGGAGAAAAATTGTAATTGATTGTAAATACAGTGCTCATTTAAACCCAATAACTACATGTACAAGTTATAGGTATAATAATGAAGAAAAGAATATTTAAGAAAATATTCTTTAGAAAGAAGGAATAATACATTTCATGCTTTTACTGATACTGTGTGGAAACAGTGTATACGTAGTGTTTATGTGTGCACTATGTTTGATGTCAAAATGGCAGCAAAGGTAAAAATTACAAGCCCATTATGATGTCACATCAAGAAACACTATAGGACCTACTGTAGTACTGTACCTGTATGCTAAATGTATGAACTCTAAATAATTTGTTTTGTAGATGGGACAAAAAAAAGCTTGAAAGAAACAGTATAAGAGCTGGAACCAAGTAATACATTAGTCCTTGAGAGTATAGTTAAGTATATGCTACCATGTTACTTTGTAACTCTCTTCTGGATATTTAAGTATTCATTCTACTGATAAGGTTGACGCCAGTGAAGGACAGATAAGAAACAGTAGCCCTGAAACTTTATTGAATCATTATTTAATCATTAGATAGCACTTTCTCATTTTATACAGAGTGTTCACTCCAGAAAATAGAGTGAGATCTTTACACCTTTTTAAAGAAAACCCCCATCCCACCCCTCCCCTACCACCCCTGTAGGGGTGAGAGGGGAGGGGTGGGACAGGGATATTTTCAAGTTTTGGTTTTTTTACATCATTTTATTGCTGTAACTCTGTGCAAATCTAGCTGCTATGCCTCCTTGAGTGTGTCAACTCTGCTTTTACAGTGAACCCTACTATATGGCATACAGTCAGTGAGGTTCGCCATGGATTATAATATTAAATAAAAAGTAATATTTAACTTTTTAACCATCAGTAGCTGAAGCACAGCACACTGATGGTGCATGCAGCAAAGGTTGACTAGGAGTCATTTACTTGATTCCTAAAATAGTTTTTAGCTGCACATGTGCAAAGGTGTGAAACTAGGGTAGAAAAGCCACATTGCCTACTGGGAAGATTCACTCTTGCACAGCGTGTAAAGTTGGTTTGAAATTTTGGCAGCAGAACATTTTGCTCCTTGAAGTACAGTATGCATGGCAGGCCATTCTGTGACAGAGGTAGAGAGAAACAGTAAAGTCAAGTCTGATTTTTCACCTTAGTAGGCAGTGATCTTAAATACACTTATTCTCCCATTCTTGTACCCTGCACCATATTTTATATTTCATCAAGCCATGATCAGGTGACACCTATCATCCCTTCATACTATTTTCAGGGACTTTGGTCTGTCCTTGCCTTCAAGTACTGTACTATAATGCCTAGTTACTTGCCTGCAAGTAAAAACCTATCTAGTTACTGTGCTTTCAATATTGCTGACAGTGGCAGTAATGAACTAATTGGGATATGTGTAACATGCAGACTGGTAGTGAGTATGTACTGATGGGTTTGCACAATTGCTTGTACTCCTTCTCATGGAAATTAATTTGTACCGGTACATGTACTCACAGATTTTGGAAGCTCAGCATAGGGGCTAATGCAAAATTTTGTACTCATACTCATGAAAAAGGCTATACTTGTATTCATACAACATAGACACTGCCCTTGTACTGGTACTCATGACATTGTACTCGCACTACAAGTCTGGTAAAATGTGTAATACGTGGAAAAGTCACATTTAAATTTAAGTGTGAGCATGCATTCATACTGTAAATCTGTATAAGTTTAGGTTAGTTTGGTGCTCAACTAGCTATTTTCATATTGCTTCCACAGTTGGATGGTGAAGATAAAAGCTTTGCCTCCAAAGCAATTGTTTCTTAGGCTGTTGTTACTTAATGCAAACAGAATGGAATTTGAATCTATTCTGTTTACTCAGTTGTAATTTCATCTCTTTCACAAAAAACACCCCTTCTATTCAGTAATAATTGCACACTTCACGTTTTCTTACGTTTTCATTTGGTTGTCCGTAGGTTTTGGCTGAAGATGACTATACTATCTTGGGATCCCTCAGGCATGGCAAGCTGTTTGGTGAGGTATGTTTAGGAGCTGGTGATACTTCATAATCAAGGCCAGCTAGTTCTGGCTCATGCTTGCCCTAGGGCAATTGAGAGTCCATGTGGAGGAAAAACGTGTGAAAACATTTCTTGGAAGGAAGTTAAATAGTGAGAGTGTCAGTCTAGAGATGTGGGGTCCTGTTTTTTGCTGAAGCAATGAATATTTATGTACAGCTAAAACTGGATTAGTTTCATTGTTATTTTATTTTTGTAGTTTGTTGAAGGGGAGAATAACATTGCATAAAAAAATGTAATAATTGCCAGTAGACTTCTCTGTAAAGTCTTGTGTAGAGAAAAAAGATGATGTGTTGTAATAATTGAATCACAATGTAGTCTAGAGACCCTTAAAAAGAAAAGCAGTGTTGTTATGTTGTTGATAAAAATGTGTGAAGTCCAGTATATTCATCTAGTCAACAGTACACCCCTTATGCATTGACATCAACAACAACATATGGGAATAGTCCATGCAACCCCCCCTCATACAGTAGGAAATACTACACTACTATGTGGTACACTACACTACTATGTGGTACACTACTATGTGGTACACTACTATGTGGTACACTACTATGTGGTACACTACTATGTGGTACACTTATAAACAGGTTTAAGCAATTTGGCAAAGTTGCAATAACTTCTTGTGTCATTGCTGTGGATTTTCTTGGCATTTGTGTCCAGTACACAAGGCAAAGTGGAAAATTTGATTTTATTATTTACAGGAAAATAAAGGTGGGGTGTTATCAAAAAGTGAAGATTGGAATTTCGTAAAGTGATGCTCTCACCTATAGCAGGCTAAATGAAAATCAAGTTGGTCATACCTAAAGGGTTCTAGACTGCTTATACTAAGTTAATCTTTAAAAATAGGAGGTTAGGAAATGTGACCAAGACATGTCAAGCTATGACGTAGTAAAAATTCTGTCAATTTAAATGTTTGAAAAGAAGTCTTTTGATTTCTTACATATAATATAAGGATTGGGTGCCCTCAAGCCAAGGTCACACCTCCATTACTATGTTTTTTTTTTGTTTTGTTTTGTTTTATTTTTTCTTTTTTTTGCCATCTCATTTATTCAATTATCTTTTGTTCTCAAATCATAATAACATTAATATGCACAGATTTATTTTACCAGAATTAATCATATATGGGCAAATACACAGTAAACCAACACAGTAGCATCACATAAGGGTTAATTTCCATTCTATGTTAGTTTCATATGTTTTATTATGTTCAAGGCTAATCGTTAGACCTACAGAACTAGTCTAAAAATTTTCAACTTGCTATCTCAATATTGAAAAAAATTCTACAGAGGTTCTATGGGAAATGTAACGGGTGAACATTGACATGCATCAAGAAGAATAACAGACGTGTAACTCATTGACATACAAAATAGAAATGGCTATTCTTCAGAAAGTTCATCATGTAAATAGTTTTTGGTATTTTCCTAGGATGATATGTACTGTAGCAGTACTTCATAACAAATCAAGCGGAAGCACCTTTTGATCAATATGAAGCTCAGGAGAATGTAAATTATAAATGTTTGTCAATGTTACACCTGTGTGTTCGCCCGTTATAAAAAATGCTGAAACTCAAAAAGTTTGCCATAACTATGGACCTCGCCAATAACTTAGGTTGCTATTGTAGCGGCTCTTCCCCAACTCACGCTAAGAGAAGCCCGCCCTCTGTTTCTGGTAATATTCCCAGAAACTTAGCGGGCCAAGTTTTCTATGCATCCCTTTGTTTATTACGAATGACTAATTCTTCATC
>WURT03001654.1:0-17006 GCA_009936505.3 Holothuria glaberrima
TGATATACCTGAGAGGCTGTCCGCATCAATATCATCCAAGTTGATGCAGGTGAAAGCATCCTGTTGAGAAAGCAAAAGTCACTATATCACCCTACCTTAAGGCGAAAAAAATAATAAAATACATAAGCATTTACCTTAGTATCTTAGAGATATAATCAATGTTATCTCAATGGCCTGCCACCCATGCTTGTTAACAGATACCGCAACATAATGTTAGGGGAAGTCACGATACCGCGGTTTCGTTAAGGCGAAAATGAAACAATAAAATGCATAGTCATGTAATTCTTGCAAACGTCATCATTGACCTCCCAGAGATGAAGTACGGCTGAATTAAGTTCATCAAAGGACCATCACCAATTTTCTATAGAGAGGAACATCAATATTTCTGACATATTTCAAGGCATTTATTAATAATGTCAAGCAGTCCAAATAACTACATATGTGCTCCACATGTCAAGAAAACTTCGGACAGACAAGATGAAACTTTGCGTGTCTTATTTGGGGGGGGGGGGTTAGTCTGATGTATGAGTGTAAAATTTGTGAGAATGATTACCTTTTAATGAAATATTTAATGTTCATCATGTTTGATGTTTTTTGAATCAGGCAACTTTTTCTGACACTGTACGCTAAACATGTGAGTTTGGATGACATCTTTTAACTATTCCATGTAAGACCCTGTAGACTGGTCACTTAAACTTAAGAAATAGCCTCTCAGTGGTTTTGACTCAAAATCACCATGTGCTCAGCCTATCACAAAGCTCTGAGGGAAAGGTGTTACTGATATAATTACAATATGTCCTGTGCACAGTTACTCAGTCGCATGTGAGTCAGAAAACGTAAAACAGGACAAATATTTGAGTCAAGGCCAAAAGAACCAAACTGTTGCTAAAGTAATCCTCACTTGTGAGAAATTCACGGAGATAATGATATGCCACAATTCTGCTGAACTATATGTCTGTGTTGGGTGAAAGGTTAAAGATTTTGTTAGTTGTGAACTTCTCACAGTAAAGAATAAAGTAACATTGCATTGACCGTTTCAAAGAAAACAATCTGACAGTTTTCTTTGAAGTAATTTGCCGTCACCATGCAGCCCTCCAGGTTACCAAATGTTACATTAAACTGTCACAAGGCATAAATATCTTTCAATATTTACTGAAAACAGATATTTCATTCCCTTTTTTAAATTATAATCACAGCGTGTCAACATTACAACGAATCACATAGGATGCTCAGTTCATCTGCATTTGTGACAACACATGCCATGAATGGTACAATGCTCAGCCTTTTTTATCCTTAGCGTCCTTATTCCAATTTTCTTTCAAGAATCCTTCTTCAGCATAATCCTCTCCACTACGTAAAAGAAGAATTTACTTGATCATCATCTACTTTACGAACATCTTCCTTCAGTTACTCCTCTTCCTCCTTGTCTTCTTCATAGTCACCCTCATTAGAATCAACTTCAGATCCTCTTTCTTCCTTTTTCTTTTGTGTCAAAATTGCATCACCTACTCCCTAATAAAAGGAAATCCTATTGCCTCTTCGCTTAAAATGGTAGCATTAAAAGTTTTTCAAAAGGGGAGGGTAACCCCAGGACCCCTTCCTCTTAGATCTCTTTTAGAAGGTGAAAACCGCATCTCAGTAGCTTGTAGCATTTGGAAGATACAAATTTTCAAAGAAATGCAATTTTTTCACAAGCCAAAGTGCATCACGGGAAATCTGTGATGTCAACGCGGCACATAAATTTGTCAAAGCGTTGAATTTCTTTATAATGTTAATGCCACTGTAGAGGTTATAAAGCAACTTTGTTTGTTATGCCCTATACATATGTTGTAGATTTGTGCCAAATCTACATGGAAAGATATTCAAACATTTCAACAGTATCAAATTTCAAGGACAAACAGGACATGCAATTATAAAGAAAAACAAAAGGAATCTGAGGCAATGTGCTCACCTTACATAACATTCTGTGACCTTGATGAGACCTGGGGGTATTTTTGACAAAAATAAGTACTCTTTACTATGAGATATCTCGAGTTAGGAAAAGAGTATTGCTACGGGGTTTGGGGGTATGAACTGAAATTTTTTCTCTTTCACATAAGATCCTTGTGAAAAGCCACTGGAAAATACCTTTAAGTAAGCTGCAAGAGTAGCATTCATAAAAGGCATACGTGCATTCACTGGAACACTTCAAATTTCAAATATTTGCTGTCCTACAAATGTGAATTAACACACCGACAGGCCTAGACTAGATACTTCCACAGCCAAGATGGTGAAATGCCACTGACATAGAATCACAACAGACAGCTTAGAATGGGATAACAAATTCGTACTAGAGCACCATTGGTGCAGAAGCTTATACTGTCAACCAAGAGTGCCTGGGTTCTTGTCTTTACTAGTACAACCGTCATATGACTTTAAATAACATCAAATGACTTATGAAATTAGACCTTGGACCAAAACTTTCAGAAAAACATAAAGAGGTCACTAGCCAAGAATAATTTTGACAGGCAGTTAACTCTGTAACATTAAGTGGAGGAGGGGTTAGCCATTTTGCAAAATATCACAGAATAGGCCCTACGGCTCATCTTAGGCCTTAGACCCCAAATTTCTGTACACTCTGTAGGTACCACTAACTAAGTATCATTATGACAAACCATCAGCATTGTACAAAAGAATCTGTAGTAGAAGCATGTTGCATATTTTCATAAAATGGGACACCGGGCCCACATAAGGCCTTGGCCCAAAACTTCCAGAATACCATGACCAGATCACTAACCAAGCATATTTATGACAGGCCATCAACGCTGTTTAACATTAACTTTGCAATATTTCACAGAATGGACCCTACGATCCATCTTGGGCATTGGACCCAAAATTCTAGAACAACCTGAAGGTACCACTAACCGAGTATTATTATCACAAACCATTCAACATTGTACAAGAAAATGTGTAGGAGTACACAATTTGCAGAATTTTATAGAAAGGACCACAGGGCCCACATGGGACCTTGGACCAAAATTTCCAAAAAAACTATAAACAGACCAAATGCTAACCATGCATCATTATCACAGGCTGTCAACTCTGTTTAACGTTAACTGGAGGTGGGGTTAACCATTTTGCAAAATTTCACAAAATATACCCTAGGGCACATCTTGGGTCTTGGACCCAAAAATTCTGTACACCCTGAAGGGACCACTACCCAAGTATCATTAAGACAAACCATTAACATTGTACAAGAGAATTTGTAGGAGGAAAAGCAGTTTTCAGATTTTCATGGAATGGGCCATAGGGCCCACATGGGACTTTGGACCAAAACTTCTAGAATATCACAAACAGACCATTAACCAAGCATCACTATGACAGGCAGTCAACTCTGTTTAACATTAACTGGAAGTGGGGTTAACCACTTTTCAATATTTCACAAAATGGACTCTAAAGCCCATCTCTGGCCTTGGACCCAAAATTCCTGAACACCCTGAAGGGACCACTAATAGAGAATCATTATGACAAACCATCAATATTGTACAAGAGAATCTGTAGGAAAGGAAGCTTTTTTGCAAACTTTCATAAAATGGGCCATGGGTCCTATACTGGACCTTGGACTAAAAAGTCCTGAACACCCCAGATGAACGTCACCAACCTCCACTTACCTCACACTGATTACCGTCCCAAGATCAATTGCTAACTGTGGGATTCCTTCCCCGAAAACAAATTGTACCAGATTGTCAGGACGGTGGGAAATGCACCACCCACTAAGCGGAGAGATGATTTAGTCCTGACAAGGGCTTGCATCGGCCACACTATCCCATGCCTATTACTCCACGGGGAACAGAGACCCTTACTGTATCCCTTGTGATTGTGCTGTCACCGGCAGTCACATTCTCGTTGACTGTTCTGAATACTCCCATATTCGTCAGAAGTACTACACTGTGCCAAACCTGAAGAATATTTGAGCACACAGACCCTTTCCTCATTCTGGGCTTTCTCAAGGAGAGTAACCTCTATAGAAAATTCTGACATGACTCCCAGATTAGAATTTTCCTATACTTTTTAGCTGAATTTTAGCCCATCTTTACTTTTTTAAGTTGATTTTTTTTTATCCCTTCACTCTAACTGACACAATATAACACATTCGTGTTGGTGTGTCGTTAAACCCCATCTAACTAACCCAAATGGCCCACCACCTAAGAAACATTGTGTCCAAGTTTCGATTACAATGAAGCATGTGTTAGGAAGAGCATTTTGAACCATTGTGGACAGACGGATAGACAGAGTAATGCCTTGTGATCACAAAAGCTCACACCAGCATGCTGGTATGAGCTAAAAACGGGCAAGTTGCATTGAGACACCCAGATCGAGCTACAAGAAGAATAGGCCCAAATCACAAGATAGCACTGAGACATGTTTCTGACAGTATCCAGTGTTCTCTACAGATTCAAATTTTTTCCAGGCGCTTGTCTCTGATCTGGCAGATGACACTAATCGCCGTCCTGGCGGAGGGATCTAAGAGGAAGGGGTCCTGGGGTTACCCTCCCCTTTTGAAAAACTTTTGCTCACTTAAGGTGGGTTACATGCAAAATGGCGCTACATGTGGTGCTAAATTGGAATTGCACGATTCAAACGTAACCAAAAAAGGTGAAAGCAACATTTTTTTTTGTCCTGGAGGCCAAAGTTTTTGTGCAGCGGTAACATTAAGGGCCGGCGCTGACGCACGCTCTTCAGATTTTGTTGAGGTGGTGGCCCGGCCAAAACGGCTAGTGGAGAACTCTGGTATCCATCCAGAGCCATGGTCTCAAAAAAGTACACCCCACTGACTGACACAAAAGGGGGTGTAACTGCAGTGAAGGTGGTCAATTTGCCAAGGACTATCAGTATAACCTTATAGGCATAAACAATATGTGTTCTAATGGAAATTTCATTACTTTCCTTTTTGTTAGACCAGTGATATTTGACCTTTTGAATGGTGAGGGCCAAATTCGCAGGACTGACTGAGTCCAGGGCTGTGGGAGAGAATCACAGGTTAAGAGAAGCACACTCATTAACAGGGGCAAAATCCATTCTGTAGAGGTCCTAAAGCTATATCCATAGCAAACTGTGGCAGCGGTACAATTTTTTTCGTAGACAGCATGTTTAACACAGCAGTTTGCATATTTAGAACAATGAACAGGACTTACTCTACAGCAGTCCTAGGCTATGACGGTAGAGCTGTGGTTAGACAATTTTGTTTCCCAACATCACAGATCACAGGAAATGGCAATCTAAACCACAAATTTGTCTCTTATTTAGGTGGGAGTCACCAGCACCATTTTGATGTTTATCATTTAAAGGTTAATGGTATCTTAGAAACATTTGACATCCCAACCTAAGTAGGTTGCCAAAAACATTGAGGTCACCAAGTTTCTGCATATATCATGCCTTTGTATTAGTGTATGTGGGGAAACTCAACATCAGTTTTTTTCTCAAAGGTGATCAGACAGAGCAGCACACCTTGAGTCAAGGGCCACATCCCTAGGTAGAAGTCCAAAAAAATGGTTAATTGGATGAAGTCCCAATTGCATTGTTCGGTGATGTTACACTGATAACATTTCAATGTTAATGCAAGTATCCAAATGGTACATTCTAACGTTACATCAGTTCATCGTTCATGCTGCATGCTCAGATGTTGTCATCACAATAAATACAGGCAAGGCAGGCAATCCTTGATTCCCACACGCTAACCAGAATGCAAAAATGCATTGAGGTCTCGATGATGCATACTGTTTCATTCACAGTAATGCTATGTTATCCCATGTCTTTCAGTCACTGGTAAAAATGTTATCTTAAGGTGTTGGAAAAATACATTTTTGTGTTCATATTTGATCTTGGGAATTCTTGGGAAATTTTAATTTTGACCCTTGCAGACCCCAGATGACGATCTTGTAAATTGTTGAAAATTTTTGCTTTTTGACCCATGGTGACCCAAGATGAAGGCCTTGGGAATTCCTGAAAAATTTTGCTTTTTGACCTGTGGTGACCTCAGGTTAAGATCTTGGGAACTCCTGGGAAATTTTCCTTGTCGACCTATGGAGACCCAAGATAAAGTCTTGGTTTTCAGAGTTTGACCCCTAGTGACCTCAGGTAACCTTTGACATCCACCAATCCTAATAGGTGCTTAGTCTCACTATAACACCATTTGACTCCTGTTGACCTTTGACCCCCACCAAAAACAATAGGATTCTTCCCTTTAACATAACACTTTTATATACTAAGTACAAAATCAATCCAAGCTTCCTTCTTCGAGATATCGTGTTAACAAGGTTTCGGAGTTTGCCCCATTGACCCCAGAAGACCTTAGACCCCCGCCAAAAACAATAGGGTTCTTCCTCTCACCATAAGGTATCTACATCTAAGTACGAAATCAATCCAAGCTTCCTTACTTGAGATATCATGTTAACAAGGTTTTCGGAGTTTGACTTCTGGTGACCCCAGATGACCTTTGACCCCGTCAAAAACAATAGGGTTCTTCCTCTCACCATACCACATTAAAATACTGGGTATGAAATCAACCCAAGCTTCCTAACTTGAGATATCGTGTTTACAAGGTTTTCGGAGTTTGACCTCTGGTGACCCCAGATGACCGTTGACCCCAGCCAAAAACAAGAGGGTTCATTCCCTCACCATACCGCATCTACATACGAAGTATGAAATAAATCCAAGCTTCCTAACTTGAGATATCGCGTTAACAAGGTTTTCGGAGTTTGACACCTGGTGACCCCAGATGAACTTTGACCCCCACCAAAAACAGTAGAGTTCTTTCTCTAAATATGGGGCATCTATGTACCAAGTTTGAGAACTGTCAAAGTTTCCCTTCTTGAGATATCGTGTTTACGAGCAAAGTGTCACAAACACACATACACACACGCATACACACACGCACACCTACACCCATACATACACACACGCCATCATGAATGCAAAGGTTTCTCTTCTCTTATCATCGAAACCAAAAATGCAGGGCTAATTAAGATTCAATTAAAATTTTAATCATTGGTACCAATTTAAAATAATTTGCAATGATGATTTAAACCATCGTTACTCCTTCAGTGATAGTTACGAACTTTGTGATCATGTGATTTTTGACTCCCCAAATGAGGATATTTCAGTCCCAAAATTAACAGTTCGAACACAGTTCAACTAATGCTCTCTGTATACATATAGTACACAGTAGCACGCATTCCAAGAGCAAGACCCTTCTTCAGAACTAACAAAAAAACCCTTGTTGAGTTGTCAAGAATGATCAGTTACGTATTGGCACCATTTACTTCGAGAGGTTTTCCTTGTGGGGCATTTTTCCACAGAGTAGCATTGCACTTTTGCCATTGCCTAACATTTTATATGCAGGTATAGGCCTTAACTACGAACCTAACCTATAGCTATATTTCTGAAAAAGTGATCTTCATGGTTTCACACAGGTGCACAGGAGAACAGTGCCCACAGTTTTTGTTTTTCAAGTGTTACAAAGTGTTTTATTTGTTCTCTTATGTACAGGGTATTGTTAAGCTGATTTTGCTTGTAAAAAGTTGATACAACTAAAATAAATATTCAGGAGCATTTTTCCATATAAATTAGGGTTACAAGAGAGTATGGTAACACAAGCTCATGATGATGACTCCATGTTCATCCAAACCCAAAAGAGCTGTTGGAACCTGATCCAACTCTAATGGCCTGCTCAAACCTCAACCACAGATGTGCACTACATAGTCCGAGGAAATGGGGCAAATTCAACTAAATTTTCAGAATATCAATGCCTTTAAACAGACATTCAAAGTGTGGGGTTTAAACACAATATAGGTTTAGTACAGACTGTAAGTTTGTTTTAATGAAGGCGATGGGACATCATAAAAATGTATTAAATAATTTTTCCTCCTTATGACCCTGCCTCCAACCTTGCAGAATACACAAATGCCTTGTACTGGATGTTACACCACACGAGTTAGGTACTACTATACTTTTAGTCTGGACTGTAATATTAACGTTCAATAGAAGGGGCGAGAATCTCATACAAATGCAAATTTCTGTACCAAAATTCTGAGATCACTACAACTTAACGAATGCCCCCAAACAGGTAGGTACAATTTCCTTGAGAATAATGCCTGGGAAGGGTTGAATTTAATACGTTCAGTATTCTTTCCCTTTTGTTTTTGAAGGGGATGTATCCTCTCCTACTCATCAGGTCAGGGACTATACTTGTTCTTTTACTGTATTACTGTAAAGAGTTGTTCATTGAACATCGACTAAACACACGGAAAAGTCTAGGTGCCTAGGGGAGGAGTTACCAAATCGAAAATTTGAGCAGAACTTAATTTGTTGTAGAGCTGGAAGTGTATACTCAGTAACACCAGCAATAATATTTGAAATATTCCTCTAGAAACAGTCTTCTAGGGGCTTATGAAACACTATAACTTAGGAGCTTCGCCCCCTCCCAGGACCCCACCTGTATGGGCTTTGTGCTCACTGTGTACGCCTAGCGTGCACAGGGTGAATATCTTACAGGTATTCCACCCTACTTTTACCTGTGTAGCCTACTATGTATTGAGAAAAAATTGGACTGCTAATCAAGGAAATGCTTTTCTAGTTATCTTATATGACCCTTGACCTCAAAATGAAATCAATGATGTCCTCTTTTTATCAGACATCCTGATACCAAAAACAAGAACATTTTGAGTAACCGTTGTTGTGGAAAAGGTAATTGATAGGCTCATACTCACAAAGATGCAGTCATGCATGCACACAAGGACAAACCTGAATGAACATGATGCTGTAATTTTCAATAGAATAAATTACAGTTTTATCCCTTTGACATACCTCAAACATCTAACCATACTTTTCTGTGGATGCTTTAATCACTGTATTGTACGGTGTGACTGGTCTCTCATTTGCACCCAGATTCGTGCCATCTTCAGATAGCATCCATTGCCTCATTTTACAGAGAATGATGTTTCGATTTTTTCGAATGACTCACTTTATTGTAGCTCTATTATTTTTCTCAGACATTCTAAGCACGATACCGTTGGCACAATCAACCACCAATTCTTTAGCTCCTGAAACAAAGTCAGTGAATGTTTTAGCTCCACTAAAAGGTTCAATATTGCAACATTGAATGGAATGTATTTTCTGAATGCCTAAGCCTCTTCCAAGTAGCATAGACTAACTCTGCACAATTCCCAAACCTACAGTATGCAATATTTTAAACACAAAATAGTAAGTATAATATGTCTACCCTAATTTAGCAGTTATTCACACTTGATAAATACACCGAGTAAACCTTTCTAAATTCCTTTCATAAACTTTTGGCTTGGTACACAATGAACACAGTTTGTGCACTAACTCGGCATTTGCAAAAATTTGTCACAATGTGGAAAACATGTTACCAGGCAATCCATATAAGATCTTTTTTCTTAAAAGTGGATGAAAGCGTATGATACTGTACACTTGTCTGTTCCCTGTCATTCAAAGAATTAATCCTTCCAATGTAATTTCAGTTCAAAAGTTGATTCCTTGTCTGATGTAAGGACAACCGCCCATCTGAAACAAATTGTCATTCAGGAAAAGCCCCCTTTGCACTGAAGATTGCTTTCAGATATTTATAAGAGTGGTTTTCCTAATGTCCGGTATTTGATTTGTGATCTCTTACCTATCAACTGGGTAATGCTGACAATCTTATTCTTGCTCTATACACACTGCATGAGAAGATGGGTAGCCACGAGCTTGTTGGTGTGATTGAAAAATGACTTTTGCTACCCACATGAACACTCTATGGCAGAACAATTTTCTGGTAAATTTTTCAATATTGTATGCTAAGTACAGTATTTTACATTTACAATTGTTTTGAAAATGCTTTTGTATATACCATTAACTAAAGAGTAGGAAGATAGACGTTAGCCTCAAAGAAAATTTCAGTTTGAAAAGTTTATGGAATATTACAGCTTGTTCTGTGCATACTACTGTATGACAAAAATTTTTGGTGCTGCAGCCAAGCACCTTGGAGCATTGGTATTGCTGACCATAAATCTTATCACCTGAGAGATTCCTGGTTCAACACTCTCCCAATGGAAAGTGCTGTAAAATTTTTCGCCGTGATTTTTCTATCTAAACTATCCTTCACAGAAACCATCTTCAATGTTTATTGTCAAATTATTTAGCCAGTCAGTATGAAGTTGAAAACTACAGTAGAGAGGCCATAGCATTCTTTGAAATGTATGGTAGCTTTAAATTGCAAAACAACTGGCCCGGATTTTTTTATCTGCCCCATATTGGTGTACGAAATACAGTAAGTTCAGGTAAACTCAATTTCCTACTGTGCATTTTCAGATAGTTTATGTAATTTTAAAAGGGGAAATATTGCATTTGTTTTACAGAAAATTTTCAAATTTCTTTAAACCAATATTAATGGATACAGAATGATAGATAATTCAAAATAAGGCAGTATGGAACAACCTTGCTTTCTTTTCAAGAAATACTGTAAGACTATCACAGGGAGAAAGTTGGTTATCTGTTGCCCAAAAATAATTTGTTCACCCACACTTTCAAATATTCAAATGAAGCAACATACATCCGTTACTCTTGTAATGCATAATACTTTTTAGGAGATGAACCTACAGTATTGCTGGAGTTTATTGGTGAGACTGAACTGTAGAATGATTTAAAAGTAGCATTCTTTGTATGCAATGTTGGCGCATTTAAAGCACAATATTTGCCTTTCAGATATCAATTTAGCCAGAGGGTTATACTTCATAACTTGCACTCAGTCTACATGGGCTATACAAGAATCATAAACACTGAACTCATCTTTTCTTGGGCTGATGTACTTCACTGAGGTTTTTCCTTAAAGCATGACCCTGGATCCTGCTAGTGAGGTTCCCACGTAGCACTCAAACGGACACCATTAGGTAAAAATATATTTTATTGAAGAGAATGTACTGATCCCATTTTCTGCTGCAAAGAAACTACATAAGTGTAGTACTGGCAGTTCTGCCACTGTCATTGTAACAAAATAAAGATTTTGATAAGGTTGTAAAAATAAAGGTTTTTATAGGTTGCCAAATGCAAAATAAAGGAAACCAAAGTTCTTACAAATTTCAAGTTATGAAATACCTACTGACATAATTGCATTAACCTAGATCAAGAGCCCCTTTCTTTAAATAACTTACCTTGAATCTTCGAGCCTGTTTTGTGTTACAGATAATGCCTACAGTAGCTGTCCAAATATTCACTTCATCTGAAAAAAGTCAAATTTCCAGCCAGGCTTTTTTTTTCAATTATTGATAACAATAGGTGCTTAAAAATATTACCATAATGCAAACTATATATATTAGTAATAAATTAGTATAGGGTCTCAGTAAAATCTATCAAACACTCTCTTCATTGCTGCTGCATGCATATAGGTATATAATTTTACATTTTCACTTTGCCCAAAGTGTGCAAACGTTTGCCACCTTGAACCAAATCAACATGCGTCTTTTTGTTGGATTAACTAAATATACTTTATCAGAGGTAAGGAGACTTCTTAGTCATTCAAACGAAGCTGGGACACAATCAATATATGTACATAACCTGGGAAAGATCACTTAGTAAACCTGATGTGAGTACATGATCAATTTTAGTTTGGTATGGGATCGATTGCATTAACTGTTTGTTTTGTTATATAATAACAATTAACATACTCCCATGAATTTTGGAGTTTTTCCCTATTTTCTGTTGTTGTCTCATTAAAAAATAGGTGAAAACTTTGTGACCAAAAATGTTGCAAAATTAGGTTCTTTCCATTCCTTTTTCAAATGTAACTTTATCTTGCCTCAACCAGGCCTTTGTAGAACACAGGTGATACAACAAGTTGTTATTATCATACAATGACAATGGAACCAACTTCGTTCTCAAAGTTTGAACAAAATTAGTCATACCTGCACAACACATGGTATCCACTTTTCCTAGTTATACATGTTACATAGGTATTTTTAGTTCACATGATTTCCCACTGAAATGCGCTTGCCAAAAACTCACTCCTATAGCAAAAGGATAACAAGCTAACTTAGTAAACAAAGAACCTGGGCTGTAGAGTCAAGCTTTGTACTTATTAAATACCTATTACAGATGGAACTTACGTGCGGTGTCTACATGCCCGATGTTACGTTGGTACAATAAAAATCCTAGATTAGGATGCACTTCCAACATGCTTCACACAAAGAATATTACTATGTGAAGGTGCAATTGCAACAGTCATATCGATGCAGATTTGGTAAAAATTGGAAGCACTCAGATTGTGAAACATGCAAATATGTTCATGGTGTCCACATGTTAAGTAGGTACTTAGAGTTACATTGGTACTAGTCATCTTCCCAGAAAAAAATACTTGGTTTATCATTTCTGTTGTTTTCTCATGGAATAAACAGAAGGAATGAACTAAAGAATTTGCTAATTCTGATAACACGTTGCCAAGTTACATAATGATACTGCAGGCCAACCTGTTTATAATGTAGTCCATAAGACACAGTGTCTTCGTTACATAGGTAGTGTTAGCACTGTAAAACATAGGAGGAAAAATGAACTCAACATTGTGTAATATAAATTAGTTGTGTGAAGAAATTCTTCATCGTTTCTTTCTCTTAAGATGATTAATTAAGAGAAGAGCAATAATTTGCACCAAATACACCATATTTATAATTTGACATGAATGTCACACTTTGTGCCCCAACCTCGTGGAATGACCCTTCTGTATTAATATGAATGGGATACTCTTTTATTTAGACTATCACTCATCCTCAAGAGGGGAAATCCCTGTTCCAACATACAAAAGCTTGGTTATTGTATACACATGTAACTCATATTATTGTTCCCATATAACCTATAGGCCTAACAAAAAGACCTGCAGTTCAAGTATGGACTCTGGAGTTATTCTTAGATTTACTTCCTGTTCTCTTTAACATACAACCATGACCTTTATTTAAAATCAGAAACTTCTATTGGCTCAAACAGGAAGGAACAATTCTTCCAATTAACAATGATTCAGATAACTGCAATTATCCACATTGTTTTAATCCAGTGTTATGTTTAGGTTCACTGAATGCATCGCAACTTTTGTACAGTTGCTGGTACAAATTTAATGTCTAATTGATATACTTCAAATAAAAGGCTTAAAAGGTCTGAAAGTCAATTGAAAAAAAGTGTACCATAATTGTTCTACTACGGTACTGTTTCATACTCAAAGTACATAACTCTCAAAGGAGAAGCAGTTAATGCTAGTACTGTATTATATACTCAAAGCCTTTAAGTGGTAAAATCAAGTGGACAATCCTGTAATTCATGAACATTACGAAAACCTTTTTTTATTTTGGTAAAACATCCTTTTTTTTCCTTCTCGCGTATTCTTGATATATACAAGCATAAACAAATTTCATTATCCGAATACATATACATAAATATATACACACAACCGTATTGCTCACAAACACATCGATATATATAGATATACACATATATATACACATATATATATACATATATAAACATATATAAACATACAATCTCATTATATATATACACACATGCACATATATACATTACACATACCCAATTAGTTTCAATTCAATTCCCCAATCCATGCAATTATAAGCAGTTCAAATATTTACATATTTACAATAGTTTATCTACAATGGATTCATATAAAATTATATTACAAATCGATGCAATTCCAACATTATCCTTTTGAATATATCTACTTATCAAACAAGTGAAAGTTACCAACCACAATAAATGGAGTTCATTTACTTACGAAGAGCAGTGGCTTGGGTTGATATAAGTGATAATGGTTATATAAGAAGGCTCGAGCAGTGAGCAAAGTAACCATTCAGATCATTAAATTTTCTTAACATGCGCATAGGAACACAGGGCTTGGATTTTATGTAGATCTTGACCTTCAGAAAAAATTTCTGAAGTAAAAGAAATGGTAAAACATCCTTACATCATTAATTTCATCTAGTGTGAGTTTTGTGCCTTTTTGGAATAATCTGATATCAGTTTTCTTTTTTGTTTGCAAATGTCCTACAAGTTTGTTTACTGTACATTCTTTTGATTTCTATCTAGCAATGTGAAGAAGCCCTGATGCTACAGATATTTTCATTTTATGAAAAAGAACCTACAAATCAAGTATGACAGGGCAGGGCTTTTCAAAGCCATTAACATCACACATAAAAGTTCAGTACTGACAGCCAGGATTAAATTTGGATGGCCAAGCTGCCAAGGTAAGCGCAAATGATTGTGTTATACACATCCTTTACCCAGCATTGTATTTGCAAGACTTCCTAGTGACAGGGGTAAGCGTAAACAATTTAGAGGGAATATTGTGTTTAAAATGTACCAACATGGCATGCAAAGAAAATACCTCTAACCATTAGCCTATTTAACCATTAATTCTCACCAATAAACTCTAGCAATAGCTTTATCTCCTCAAAGTATTATGCATTACAAGAGTTATGGATGTTGCATCATTTGAATTTTTGAAAGTTTGGATGAACAAATTGCTTTTGTGCAACAAATATAATAACTGAATTTCTTCCTGTGAGAGCCTTATTTCTTGAGAGAAAGCTATCGTACTGCCTTATGTTGAATTGTCTATCATTCTGTATCTTTTGATTTTGGTTTAAAAAATATGAAAATTTTCAATAATACAAATGCAATATTTCCCTTTAAATGCCCTGTCAGACTTGGATCCAAGAAACCAGGACATACAGTTATTTTTAACATGCTTATTACTCAAGGAACTGATTGACTAACATTGATCTTTTTGGTCTGATTTCCTTAACAACCCAAGCCTCTTCTTAACAAACAGCCACTCAGAGGACATCCTTGGGATAGACAACAAAGAATATGTTTAAAATACTCACTGTATAACTTATCACTGCAATGTGCCACCTCTGAAGTGAACTCAGTCAGGGCTAGATCCTCCAAAACAGACTCTGAAAGACTAAAAAATTCACTTTTTTGAAAGGACTTAGATGACTTCTTCTAAGCTTTATTTCACTACAAAACATAATGACTTTATTGTGACTAAAAGCAAAAACTAAAGCGCCAATGGTGCAGAAGCTCAAACCGAACCAGAGGTGACAGTGAACAAAAGTGAGATTTTTAAAGGTGTTAAAAAGTTTGTAAAAAAAAAATAATAAAGAACCACTTTTGAATATATTAAGGTTTTAAGGGTTTCAAGTATGTTCTGAACCAGACAAGCATAGTGTACCTGTAAATCATCAATATGCACCTTCAGCATTCCTGCAAACAGCAATCTACACACCACACCCCTCCAACACCCCCCCCCAAAAAAAATGAGCAACCAAAAAAAATTTTCAGGTGTTTTCAGCAAAATTTTATCGAAGAACCTCTCAATAACCAAACATGGACCTACGCTGTTATCCTAACAAGTTTACAATATTGTAGGCAATAAATGCCTACTTTATTTTCACGTTATTGATGCAGGATTCACTAGACCATGTCTGTCCCCCACATGTCACTCTCTTTGTATATTTTTTAATATACTTTACAACTTTTGAAAGTTTGATACATAAAAAATTTGAAGGTATTTTCTCTGATTTATATATATATATATATATATATCAAAAGGGCCTGTATATGACATGAACTTACATGGTACAGTACTTAGTTTATTAAATATTAGGAACAGAATATACAACACTTTTTGCAAAGCCTTGTTGAAACATAATGAGTTCCGTACTTTTACTATCTTTCTTTGACTTAAGTTTTCATAATTTCCTTTTACAAAAGTAGTTTCCTACACATCTCACCAGAATAATGACTAGTATTCAAACTAGCACTGCATACATCTTCTGTTAGGCCTAGGGGCAAATCCTCAGTCTATGGAAGTGAGGGAGATCCCCAACAAGCTTGCCTGTAATCAACTCCTATTGAATTTACTTCTTATCAACAGAGAAAGTTTTTTTCAAGGAACAAGTCAATTGGAAAACAAAGTGGCTGATACATTTAATGAACCATGATAATTAACTCTACTCAAGATCTTGGTGAGAGAAATGTAATCCACTATGTCAACAAGCAGTGATGACCACTTTCCTATAAACAGAGTAGGGTTGTGTGATGTGTGCAAAGCTGACTTTATAGTGTGAAATACAAAGAAAGAATCAAGAGAATGGCTTAAAGATCAATTTTCACACATGATATCCAAAAAGTGTTCCCTACTACAAAAAAATACCATTTTGGCAAATGACACACTAACAAAATTCCAACAACGTTTCTCAAAAGATGAAGAAATGCATGCTGTTTCTAAAAGTTGACGACGAAAACCTCATTTTATAATCTCACACACGTAAGTGTGTGAGCTAAAAACTGTGTTTAGTGTTTAAATGGGACTGATGCTCTTAGGGCTAGATTGTAGTGTTCTAGTTTGCAAGTGGAGCTTTGCCCTTCAAAACTTTTACTTCTGATACATATTAGCTTGTTTTTGTAGTGACAGATAGGGGACTACTGTATGCCTGACAGCCACTAGCATATAGGACAATTTGGAATTGGGGGGCACAAGTTTTTTTCCCTAAATCTCTGAGTCATTTTGGGCAGAGTATTGCCTAAATTATTAGTGCCCATACTTGCCCAAATTTTTAGGTTGTCCAAACTAGAGCACCAATGGTGCTGAAGCTCAAACCTGCAACCAGGGTCCCTTGACTTTAGTACAAGCATCACATGACTTTAAATGACCTCACTGACTTATGACCAAAATTTTAATTAACGTGATGGTGCCTTAACTAGTTTAAAACAATACCAGGATTTTGAACAGGAGTTCCAAAGAGTTGACATATTGTATTTACTCTAACAAAAGCTCCCTCTTTAATAAAAGCTTCCTACTTTCCTGTAATGAGAGAAATAGTGACAAACGTATTCTGTAAAGCATGGGGGAAAATTGCTGTTACATTATGAAAAAAACAGAGACATAGACTGCTGGTGCATGAGTG
>WURT03001675.1:0-36385 GCA_009936505.3 Holothuria glaberrima
TAACTAACTAACTAACTAACTAACTAACTAACTAACTAACTAACTAACTAACTAACTAACTAACTAACTAACTATCTGACTAAGTGTCTAACTAATTCTAACTAACTATAGCCTAATGTTATAGCCTAACAGCAGTAAAGACCGCATTAAGCCAACCTCAATGCACTGTACCAACAAATGGCCTTGCAGGTAATTAAAGAGGGTAAATTTTGTGAAATCACTGGAAAACTGACTTGTCTTTTACCCCAAAATTGAAAATTTCATGGGGGTAAAAAAAAACAAGGCCCTTTCGAAACCTATAGATACATGGCAAGTAATTGATCACTTGGTAGTTGATAGAAGCTTGTTGGAAAGTTAAAACAGGTTAAATAATCTACTGAGGCTGTAAGTGCTCCATCTAGCAGAAAGTTTCGGAAACATGATGCAAACTTCAAAACTGTTGACTTTTGGGTTGTAGCAGTTAGCAGTTAAAAGTACCACTGTTCAGGTGTAGTGAAATCTATATTATTAGGCTTCATGTTAATATAAAATAGAAATGTTGTTTAAACATGTGTAAAATATGACAACTTTATTCAAACCTTCCCCTGGCTCTGAGTGGGTTGTCCTTTTTACCCCAAGTACCACCTTGTTTTTTTTTATTTTTACCCCGGGTGACTATACCTTACAGACTCAATGAACCGCACTCTAGATTTTAGAATCACTCATAATGGTCATTTAAGCGCTGAAATATTACAAAATATTGAACTTTGGCCGCCAGTTTGGATTTATGCAAATGAGCTCTTCCCCTGGATAAAGCATAAAGTAACCCAATTACCTTACAGAATCCATGAACCCCATTCTAGATCTTTAAATTACTAATAACGTTCATTTCAGCGCCAAAATATGGCAAAATATTGAAATTTGGCTGCCATTTTAGATTTATGCAAATGAGCTCTTCCTCTCAACTCATTATGAATAATCCCAAGTACCTTGTAGACCCTATTAATCGAATTCTAGATCTTTGAATTACTCATAATGGTCATTTAAGAGCTAAAATATGGCAAAATATTGAAATTTGGCAGCCGTTTTGGATTTATGCAAATGAGCTCTTCCTCTTACAAATTTCAAATAATTCTAAGTAACTTGCAGACCCCCTGAACCAGATTCTAGATCTTTGGAAATTTTAAAAAATGGTAGATAAAAAATGGCTGATATTACCTTACCCTGGTATGAAATCAGCATGACATGTTTCTTGCCTGAAAAATCGTGATTTCAAGGTTTTCCCCGGTGACCTCAACTTTGACTTTTACCACAAAAGGCAGATATTGCCTTACTACAATTACTATTGATAATCACCTGTTAAGTATGAATTTTTTGCATGTTTCTCTTAAAGAGAGTGAGTCGTCTTTTTCAAATTTTCACACTTTGACCTCTGGTTATCTCGAATCTCTAAATAAAACAACATACTGATATGAGACACTCGTTTTCTGGTTAATCAACTAATACATTTTGTCTTCCTTGAGATAGCATGTTTTCAGTTTTTCACATCTAGACCTCTCGGGTCAGTGAGCTGAAATACATTTGACCCTCATCAAGACGATAAGGATTATGTGCTTAATACTTGATACTACTGTGAAAAGTGTGATATTCGCATGTGTTTCTCTTCTCGAGGTATAGTTTTTTATTGCAGTTTGACCTCTGGTGACTTCAACTGCCCTTCGATCTCATACGAAACGATAGCAATGTTTAATTTAATGTGGGTTATCCACATACAAAGCGGGACAGACGCGTAGTCAAGGGGAGAGTTCGGGGGTTGAGCCCCCATGACCCAAGCTTGAAAAAACATAATGGCAAAAATTATCGGTCTTGGAAAAAATATACTGACACGATAAAGTAAGTTTGAAACACGAACATTGCACACTTTCGCATCTGGAGACCCAAACAGGCCGTTTTTCCCCAAAGGGGAGAGGGGCCTCTCCCCTTACATCTCTCCCCCATGTCACAACCCAACAAAACCCTCCCCATGACACAATCCTGGCTACGCGCCAGAAGTAGAAGAAGCTTCAGGCCGAAGTAATTTTTAGTAAAGAGTATACAAGCAGTGTCACATAGACACATCCATCATTCACCTAACCAGGCACATGCCATCACCATCGCATTGATAGCGTAGTACGCTGTAGAATACTGTGTATCTACCGATCTTAATACTCTTTCCTACACAGAAGGGGTAAAATGTAGCAGACTACTATACACGACTTACTAACTAGATGTTCTTACCAGGTGGTCCCGACGACGGGGTGACGGTCTCTATCGTGGGTGTTTGTTCCGGCGAATACTGAAAAAAGAATACGCTATTAATGTCTAGGCCAAAGGAAAAAAGTCCCTCTACTTGAACATTAGATATTTAATTTGAATTCAAACATTGAATTAAAAGGCGGAGCTGATAGCAATACAGAGCAGTGCATAACCTTAGCCTTAACAGTAACTAAAAGGTATGAAGGAGAATTCAGAAGTGACTGTCCTGCCTCATTTGGCAATGTTCTTGCTGGATTGCTTTGGAATAACTTCTATCATTTAAGAATCCAACCTTTAGTCAGACTGACGGGACTTCAGTGTCAGTGGCTATCTAAACCCATTTGTAGGTCACTTTTCTGGAATGTAAGCCTGTGTATCGCATAAATTATACCCCAATAGTATAGCATATGAAAGTAGTTTCCTAGGGGTCAGATTTCCTGTAATCTACTTTAAGAGACTCTCAATCTGTTTCAGGCAGTAAAAGTTATGACGGCAGTCTAAATAAATGAGTCTTTATGGAGAGAAATAGAAGTCGTTCTAACAGAACATTTGTCTCGGTAGTTACATTCTTTCCATGAAAAAAGATTTTAGATTTGTACATTCCAGTGTCCACTGTGATACTGATCAGTGCAACTTACCCCTCTGTACAGTACTTGAAAATAACACTTTTTGTCCTACCCAGTAGTCTGATAAGCGGCTTTTGGTAGCTTCCACCATTCGAGTCTGCCTCCGTTACTTTTTTTATAGCTACGAGCTAACAAAGAGCTTTGTATTTCCCTTCTAGAAGTTTTTTTTTCTCTCCGTGCATTACCTTTATGGTCAGTGACTTTGCTTTAGTGTATCATTCCAAAAAGCTCTACTAATCTTTACGCAATATGTACACCTACAGCTTTTCAAAAAGAGCAGTGTAGAGATTTAGTTCACAAGAAAGCCGAGAAGTACGCTGGCGTGGGGGAGAGTCGTTCACACTCAAATATTGACAGTTTGGGGAATAAATGTGTATGGCAACCTCACTTCGCCCACCTTTCGGGAAATGTTTCACAATTAAGTTTTGTCAGAAGATATGTTTAAACAGAACGTTGCTCTTACCGTGAATTTACAACTGGAGCAGTGAATTCCACTAGACGATTCCACATCAACACCGTCGACCTCAACCGCCACATTGTAAGTTCCCCCCGGGGCAACGCTGAAATAATGAAAGACTTAGAAAATCGATAAGGTCTTGTTTTCACTTATAGACAAACATTAAAAGCATTTAAATTTAAACATGAAAACGAAACATAAATGAATTCAACGTCATAATTGAGCTTCTTTGGTACATGGTATTAATATGTAGGCCTACCGTTAACATCGTTTATTATGAAAGATCTTGGTCCATTGATACACAAAAGACAATGCAAGGAAAAATCTTAGAGGTTTAATTTTCGAACACTTAAAGGAGAGACTACCATGAAGTTTTTTATTTTTATGGTTAAGCAGCTAATATAAGATCATGAAACCCAAATTTCCCATGACTTGCAATGTGAACTGCCACAGTATCTACCCAGTCCTACCAATCTCCCGATCCACTGATTAAAACGGTAATTTATGTGAAAGATGTGGCATAAACTCTGCAGCAGGTTTCCAAAATGTACCTTTTTCTAACTCAATATATATTTTTACTTAATCAGCCGTATTGCAGCCAAGATAGGTGCAACAGTTATACACGTCAGCCGGGCGTATAACATGTGGTAGTTAGTTCATCCTACTTTTTGTTCACCAAGCCCCTAAACTCACTAGTGGGGAGTGTTCAAATCAAAAATACTCCCAAGCAACCAAAAGTTGGTTTGCGGCCAGCAACCGGCAATTTATGTAAGTTAACATGCAATAACCCGGCTAATTATGGCAAGCAAGTGAAAAACAATCAACACAGATGTATTGAACTTAGTACATACAAAATAGCTCTCTTTTTTCTAAATCACGTGATAAGGCCGTTTATACATACTTTTAGAAAGATTAGCAGCACAGACACATATTTCGATGCAATTAGTGCTACACATTTATTGAGAAAATGGTATGCCATATAGCAAATAAAGATTAACAATGACAAGACGGTTTGTAACTTTTGAAGATTTTTTATTAATAGGGCTTTAAATGTACCCTCCGACCAATCAAAGCTGTATCGAGAATAGGGCAGGTAGGGCAAATGCCTAAGGAGCTATTTATATTGGGCATTACAGGGCAGCCTCTTGAACTGATATAACGTTGTACTTTTTTTACAAATGTTGTCAGATGTTCTCATGAGGGCCCAATTTAGTACTTGCCATAGTGCAATTTCCCCTACTTTAATTAGGCCAAGCTTCTCCCTGCCTGTCATCACTCAAAAATTGCCAAATCGCTGTCAGTAAAGACATAAGGTACAAATTGCCTGGTGCCCTTCCTGTATTTCTTCCATGGCTGAGTTTCTTGTTTACAAAAAGAGGCTTCGACTATTCATAAATATTGATTGAGATGATGTAAGTCTTTATAACAACTATAGTTTAACCCCCTCTAATGCTAAATATAAAGGAAATCCGATCTACTGTTAAGAAAATATATACCCAGTCATTTTTACATTTTTACATTTTTGAAAAACCTCCCAGAGCCCAATACCGATAGGTGAAACCAAAAGAAGAAACAACTATGTATGAGAAAGACGTTATCACATTATTATGCATTATATTGTAGACAAAGGCATCAAAGCACAAAGTCAGACAGTGAGAAACATACGACGTTAGCCTCTCAATATGCTACCTTCCAGCGATGCGTTTCCTCCCGTAAATTTACTTTTCAGCTAACAAACTTTCTCGGCCCCTTTCATGCATGTGTTTGCTTACTCATGGGTAAGTTGAAATAAGATGAAAAACGTCATGATACTACAGCAACAGCGTGCTCACAAACGACATGTCAGCTCGAATATGTAACAGGTTAGAACCACATACTGTTTAGCTGTTAGGAAGTTATTCGTTGTGATTTGGAGATGCTAACACTGTAAAACTCAAAAGTTGGGATAACTTGAAAAAATGAGGCAACTTGCTGCATAAACCTTTTCAAGTTCAGCAACTGATTTTCTCCTTACAATGAGATGCATAACCAGAGAAACTCAGTTGACTGAACTTTCAAAGCTTCATGCAGCAAGTTACCTCAATTCTCTTAAGTTATCTCCAAAAAATGGGTTTTACAAATATTTTGGTTTTCTACATCCAGGCCCCACCCAGCCCCAATAAATATCCATGATACTGGATGCAAAAGCAATAAGGCGCAACTTCTTTTCATTTTCCTTCACTGGGTTGATAATTTGCAACAAAAGGTCAAACCCACGCATACGCACGCCAACTAAAAGGGAAGAGTTACGATACAGCTTTCACATCAAATAAAAAACAAATAACGTGAGCAATTTGATCCGGAACACAATCTTTAACAAGGAAGAATGCAGGAACAGGTGAAGGTTCCTAAAAACAGTGAAATAGCAATGTTTTGCCCTAAGTGTACTTTGGTTCCACAGATGCAGTATTTGCGTGTTCAAGTTTCCCGGGTAAACCTACCCTGAGCTGATGAGTGGAATTAATATGATCGTTACCATAGGGGAAATCATGCCCCCCCTTCAAAAAAAAACAACAATTAGAAAGTTATGTTGTCGGTACACATTTCAGACAATGTGGGAATCAGTTTGAACCAGATTTCTTTCGGTGAATGAAAGATGTTATTCTTTCTTTATGGTAATCTGTAATTTTATAACTTACTGTAACAGTCTTCTCTCAATCATCGGGATTTGATTAAGACGCCCTGGGCTGTGATAAGACTTCAAAGTCTTCTATTCAGTTCGTTCTTACAACCTGCATACATGGCAGTACAATCTGACGCGGCTTCATATATCAGTGTTAACTTAGTCTTGTCAGGACACTTAAGGGAATATGTAACCTCTGTTCGGCAGGCTGTATTGGACTTACCGAGTATCGCACACAATTTGACTTCTAGTGGTGAAGTATGATAAGACATCACACGGGACTGCTGCCTTGTTAGACCTGAGCCAGACTTTGTTGCCTAACCCCTCGTTCCCAAGAAGTGGAGAACTGAATTGTTCGGCAGCGAAGTCTGCAAAGACAAGTTTCAGATAACCAGGGTTGTTACTGTTACACTTTGAAAGTGACTCGTTATAGTTACAGTTTATTTCCATAAAATTGTAATTCGTTGCAGTTACAAGTTACAATGTTGAAAAAGTAACTAGTTACAGTTACTTTTGACTAAAAAGTAACTGGCTGCAATTTAAATGTAAGTAGTAAGATACGGTACATGTTCCAAAAAGGAGAGGGGGCATAATCATATAGAAAGAAATGACACATGAGCAGCATATTTGTGTCATTTAATCTAAGGTGTTCCCCCAGAGAAAAAAATGATACCAGCTGATCCTCCTGATACCATTACATAGTGAGCTAATTTTAAGCTTTTAGAGAGAAACATCCATATGGGACCCCCATAACCCTGCTGGTCCAAACTCTCTTGACATACTCATTGAGACACCACTTTAGCCCTTTTAGAGGTCATCACTTCCTGTTCTCTGAGACAGAGGACACCAAGATAATCTTTACCCATATCTCTTGGAAGGACGGTCAGGGATTCCGTCTTATAGAAAAACGTGATCACTTTGATCTCCTCTGACAGGTCGCATGAGTGATCAATAGAGAAAAGCTGCAACCCACCTCCACCCTGCGAGACTATACCTGAAAAGTCAGCGAGAATTTTCATTTATGGAAAGGGTTACCGCCCACAGAGAAGCTATCTTTAAACTCGTGGTCACTCATCAGAACTTGGCTCCCAGTCGTAGGCGTACCAACCAGTCTGGTCGATCACTTTCTCCGGTGCCGCTAGCACCTTTGTCCATCTGCTGCAGTACTCCTGTCCGTCTTCCAGGGACCCCTGGTCTTGCTGTAGATGTGTACCCCTTTCCGGCTCTATCTGGAAGGCTACATCAAAGATACATATCTCTAAGGAACACATTCGGACTCTGGGAGCCCGGCCTGATAAGCGTCATTTCTCAAATATCGATTGCAGGCAAGGCGGGATGCAATGAAAACCTCAGTAGAGATACGGACAGCAAAGGAAGTAGAAGATGAGCAGTAACGCAAAGGAGCTAGAGCGAGTCATAAGAGCCAGCTTTTTCTCCAAGGACCATTTATAAAAGAGGATTCTCGGTCTTTATGGATAACACTGCTGTCACATCAGACATCAAAATTTAGGGTGGGTACTATTTCCTCCAGCTTTGCCTAAAGGTGTGGTCCCTCCTCCTTTAAGGTCTCTAGCACTAAATCTCACTTAGAGTAATATGTATGACGTGGTGTCCAGGAGGAACATCTTCTCAGACTGAGAACTGGCGTTTAAGTGGCAAGGAGTGGTGTTCAACGTGGACAACAGAGAATGTTGGACTTACGATCTTTTGCATTCGGTCCTTCCATCCAGGGACCAGGGCTTTAGAAGTTCTATCCTCCATTGAGACAGATGGACGCTTATGAATTCCATCCAACATATTCCACTCTTTCCTAGGCAGCCATTCAGGAACTGAATATTGTTGTTGACTTCCTTATGGCTGCCACAGGCATGTTTCCGATAGTTCCACAGTTTAGTGCTGGTGGGTATTCTGACCTTGGTGCTATACCACGGAGACCTGGTTCCGAGGATAAGGTCAGAGAACTCACCCCATGGGCCCAAAACACGCACTTCATTTAGTGCTTTTTTTCGGAGGCTGTTCACAGGACTTTCTCGAAGCGTATGAAGTTCTTTACAGCATTGTCACCTTGATAGATGCAGTGAGGAGACTTCCCACCTGGCCTTTGTAAATCCAGACTAAGCCATTTAAGAAGGCGGACTTGGCTCTTCAAGAAGTTCCTACAGTCAGTGGAGGAGCTACAATATAGTTGGGGAACGCCTCCCCCCCCCCTTGCGAACTCAGATCGATATTCAGCGCCCACTTTTAGGTTTTTACAGTACTTCACTACCATTATTGCCATTGCTATCACAAAAAATAATTAAATAGTTTTATTTTTAGGCCCAGATAACAAAATGCCCAAACAGCCACCAGTCACCGTATTATATTCTAAGAATTGTCATGTGCTGTGATATAGGAGTAAGGTTTCTATTCACGTTCAAAGTTTTCCCGCGTGTCACTGTGAGAGTAACGTGCGTCTGCACACGTTGCTGTAATAGTTATTGCTACGTACTCTTAATCGCTTGTATAAACGTAATTATAACTATGCACTTTGTCAAAATTGAACACCAATGCGTGCTATTTAGCATACAAAGGTGTTCACTTCCTAGTAGCAAGATTTATCACCTTGATTAAATGTTTAAAAGACAAAACAGGATCTCTCTCAGGAAGCTTTTGGACGTATTTTGACATTAACTGCAAGTACTCTCATAATGAAGGGTCTTTAAACATATTTTAGATCCGTAGAGATGAATTACCTACAAATACATGTGCAATTGAGAAAGATCGAGACCGGTTAAAATTTTTGACTATGGGGTAGTTCAATTTTGCAAATGGTATATATTGCTGACCTAGTATGGGAAGCCCACAAGCGACCCATAAACCCCGCCAGCAGACTGCAGACCCAAACTTGTCTTCACGCTATATGTGCACTACTGTATGGTTGTACTTTGCTTTGGTCATTGCTTCTCAACTGCGAGTGATAATAAGCTTACAAAGTACACGGAGTGACCTTTAATTCCCCCTTGCAGTCTCAAGAAAGATGTTGAAAAGGGCTCAGAAATAAGTGTTGCGAAAATAACACTGCTCCCGTCAAAGTTTCTGGTTTTATTTTAAAAAATACCCTGTAGGTTAAAGGGTTAATTGTCAACATGAACAATAAAAATAGTCTATCGAGATCCCAAAATATCTCCCACAAACTGTTTCCCAAAACATTTGAAAAATGCTTTCGGGTAAAAATAAAATAAAACTGTTGTCCTAGTGGGAATAGCAAGAGTATACTAGACTCACATTATCATATCTGATTGGCAGTTTCCTTTTCTTCCCTGCAAGTGACCATCTTCAAGGGTACATGGGCCCCGTAAATAACCGGCTCGCTTGCTCCCAAATGCAGGGTGGTCATCAGACGCTGCATGATAATGCCATAGAAATGCTTCTTTCTGTGCTTTGATTCTTAAATGCCAGAAAATAGCATCTTAGAAAATTTTACTTCCCTTTTTCATGAAGAAGATACTCCAGAGGGCCAGGTAGACTTTCCGTCTTGGCCATCTCCAATAATGTCCTTAATTACTGGCTATTGCAGAGCGTTCCCATAATTATGTCAGATTTTATGAACGTATGGTTCTTTCTTATCTTGATTCCCAGATGCTAAAAATGTACGTCTAACAGCTGTTAACTTCCCAAATTTTGTACCTTTAGGTTTTTTGCCTTTTGCCCTAGCATATTTAATTGTTATCCTTACAAAATAATTCCAGTTTTACGTTCAATCTTGAATCTGAGCCTGACAAAAACATGACCATTAAGTGTATTGTAATGGTGGACTTTATACTAGAATGTGGAAGGAGGAGATAGAAAATGGAACATGTTTTTTGAAAGAAATACTTGGGTAGAAGAATGGGAAAACAGTTTTCCTCCAAGTGGGGAAATCTAAATAAAATGGTTGAAAACCCATGACTTAGATCGTGTTGATGCGAAGGGTAGCTGCCTACTTCAAAGCGTTCTTAAAGGCCATTCTCGCCCCGAATTCCCATTCTCCCCCAATGCGTACAGGTTAACATAATCAAGGACTACCACTAATTGGCCACCACTGATGTACACCTTAAAATTGTCTGTAAGAGCAACGGCTGGGTCAAGCCAGACACTTTTTAGCACCTCTGGGGATTGCAAAGGTCCCGTGGATTTCTTGCATGTCATTGTCCGCCATAAAGGAATTGCAGTTCGGCCAAAGCTTACGAACTATATTTTTCATATCCCTTGGACATATTCTTGAATGTTACGGTTGGAAACGTAGGCTACTTATTATGTGAACAGAATAGTTGAGCATACACTGAGCCCATACAATTCTAATGGCTACATCCGATTGTCCTTCGCCCTTTCCCTAACGGGGTAGTGTGAAGGTGCTCAACCGTCAGGGTCAAGGACATGAAGTAAATCCCCTTCTCATGGGTAGGATGGGATCATCCCTACGGTCTCCACACAAATTCGCTACTGTGTAATGAAGACCGCTTTTGCTCAGTGGATTGAAATCGACACTAATAGTGTTTTATACCATGGAACACTCAAATATAAGAACGTTGTGGAAGATGTTGCTTCAGTCAGGGTAACCCTGCCTAATTTCGTGTTTTCTCTTGGTTTACTCTCTTACCTCCTATCAAGTCAGTATCAATACCTCCCTAAGGCTTGAAGTTTATATCCATACTGTGGAGATAATCCAAAAGTGTACGATGGGGCCGATCTTGATGTCTCTTTTCTTAATGTATATATAAACCCGATGTGTCCAATATCCAAGCAGTGATAATAAATATTTTCATGTTTACTATTGAAGCCCACAAGCACCTTCATCGGAAGGGAAAATCAGCGTGATATGCTCCTTGACATCTAGGGGTGAGTGCAGGGACTACAAGATAGCATGTCCGTTGTGACAGGGTTACCTAGAATATAATGAATGAGCACCGTCTTGAAATTTACTTTGTCCTTCATAGTTGGCCCATAAAATTGTTCATTAACGAATAAGTTGCAATAGATTTAACAGAATTTTGGACCAACTAGATGTTCAATCATGTGTGGTGTGACATTTAAAGCGATTCTTAGAGCGACTTTTACGAAAATTTGCAGTCATCTTGAAATTCAACGTGGCCGCCATTTATGCTTGGTGGTGATATAATCAATATATTAGTTGATATTGAGAACATGGCGTTAGCCATCACCATCACTCTCATAGCTTTTTCGAACAAGGTAGCTTCTGTCATTTTTCAAAAATGGCCGCAATGACCAATGTCGGAAAAAACAGAACCCTGCATTTTCGGGTTCGGCACGCCAGAAACATTGAGAAACTGCAAAAAATCAATATAGGGAGGCCTACCTAGCAAAATTACACCAAAACCCTGACAAATCAGGTATACAGGGATACCATACATGATACATTAGATCCATGGAATGGACTCACTGTGCATAAGCGCAGGAAGTGAGGGGCTGGGATAGGAAAGAAGTGGACCAAAGCTCCTTAGTCAAAAATGTGGTGAGACGAAATTATGCTCCTTCCCTAAATCAAACACAAGTCTTTTTTGCTTCTTTTGTAAAAAATGTAAAATATTACAACTGTTAATTTACCTTAAAATTTGCACTATGTTGCACAAACTTTTAAGGATCCTCAAATATTCACCCCTTTCCTTAGACCCCTTCCCCAGGACTTCGGTTCAAACCAACGTTAAGCCCCAGTAAAGAGTAGTTCCCTACGGCCTGTGTCACGTTTGCATTCTGATGCTTGGCATCATATAATAAACCGGACTCAATACCTGTCTCAAGTATGTTTTGGCATCATATAATAAACCGGACTCAATACCTGTCACAAGTATGTTTTGGCATCATATAATAAACCGGACTCAATACCTGTCTCAAGTATGTTTTACTAGACTAAGAACTGGCCCAAAATTGGAATCGAAATTAGTCCGGAACGTGATGTACTGTAACTGACATGGACTTTGACTCGAAGTTCATTATCCAAATGTAAAAGTCACATTAAAAGTGTTACAAAACGAGTGCAGCGATGACCTTATTAAAAGTGGATATGTAGGCCTACAACAAACTGAATTGAAACGACCGTATGTATCATGGGCTATACATTGGTAAATAGACTGGCCTCGAAATTGGTGCAACTGGAATCAGAACTAGCTGGAACTTGAGAAGACTCGGAATTCGCCCAAAAGTCGGGAACTGAAATTAGAGTTAGCTCCGACTCGGATAGGGTGGACTCTGGTCCTGTTGTAAAGTCTCCAAAGGAAACTAATGGTTAAAACATGAAAAGAGCGACGATAGTCGGAAAATTTGAAATACCAGTTGGAATTTCTGATTTCTCAGTGAAGCATATTTATTCCGACTGAGCCTATGTCAACTTCATACTTTTTTCCAACTAATTCAAGTGAGAATAATACCAAACATTGTTTTGTTTACGTAAACTCGAATTAAAACTGTCCTTTGACATCTTATTCAATAAAAAAATTCGGCGCGCTTCGCTCGCGTGCGCCACGGTTTGCACTTCATCTCATCACCAATAAATAGGTAATTACACATAGAACTATTCTGATCACATTACTTTCCGAAAAACAGAGATACATCTGTAGGGGCATCGCATCAATATGGAACTTTCAATCCAATTTGTAGCATATTTCGGAAGGTTGAAAGTACGTATTTGTCGTTATACATTTTTCAAAAGAAAAAAAAACCGAGCGCATCCATTATCGGTATAGATGGTGATTGAAAATACACTTACGACGAAAAAGCATTTTGAAATGCGCTTTATAGTCCTTCTTTCCTTTCGCTATACGTATCAGGGAGGTCTAATATAGCCTGCTCTACCTCCCGCCCATTCACCATTGCTGGAAGCCATTCGTCTGGATTTTCGTTCAAAATTAGTAAATATGCGATAGTTGTAAAGTGCTCGGCGTCATACTCTATGTTATCATTTGGATGACAGGTAATAAGCATTATGTCTTTGCCCCATTTTACAAAATTGATTTTTGATTTGAATTGTACGTATCGAGTATAAGGTATATAAAAGTATCGATCCTTTCTATCTTGAAATATCCTATTTACAAGTTAACTCTTAGTCAAGGCTGGTTCATACTTCTAAATTTTCCAGCGCTAAAAATCTGTAAGAACCCTAAATATTCATCACTCATCCCATGGTGTTACTGGCCAATCGCGGATAAAGCTCAAAAATGAACAGTAGACTTTCAACACGCACTCCCCAAAAGAGGCACCCATACGCCATTACAATTACATACATTCCTTTTACCTTCGGGAAGGATTAAGAGATGAAACCAATAATTTTTAAGATAAAATATCTCATTGAGTAACTATACTTGATGTTGTCTTCTTCTTTGACACGTAGGCTAAATATATTTCAAAGAGTCACTGATTATAAAACACTGTCGTGATATATAGCACCAGTTGTAAGTAACATAGACACACAGTTATACTTCATCGATGTATGTTCAAATATGTTAAGAAAAGGAAGATTCGGTTGAGACGTTAGAGAATGTTAAAGAAACTTCGATAGTTAACTAGATTTTAAGTTAAACGTCCTTAAAAAGGCCAAAAAAATCATATTAAAATTTTGTTAGGATTAAGCTAGGGGTTCAAAACGAGGTTGAAGAGATTGCTTCTCCTGACATCATTCATATGCATTGTTCTATTTTTATGGTTTTATTGTGGCAAAGCCGTGCCTCCTCATATGTTCTTTGAACATGTCAGGTGGTATTCCAAAAAAAAAAAAATCGTAGCCAGGGGATGAGAAGAGCCTCCCATGTAGAAACTTTTCGACTCCTTAGCAACTTTTTGAGAACAACTATTGTATGCCTAAGCTCAGATCTCGCTACTTTTATTATTATTATATTTCTTCCCACCCCTCCATTTTGTAGAAGTATTCCCTTTGCTCCGTCTAAGGCATTTTCATCCAGTATGCTTCTTTTGAGGAGAGGCGTTCCCGTGCAATGGCTTCCCTTCATATTTTCCTTTAGGGCTACCTAAATTTTGATAAGCTCTTTCTTACCTTCTCCGTATACGGAGAGTCTTGTGGCTCCACTCAGGCTGCCTTCTGTGATTCCGATATTATAAAATTTTGGTTCTGCAACCACCGTTACAGCTGAATAAAAAGACAAACAATTAGTTTGAAATATAAGTTTAATGAATTCATTACTTCTCTTTTTACAATTCTGTATTTATATCCAGTACTATACTACTCGATTAGTACTCGGTACTCGAGTAGTGCTTTGAAATTACTTGTGCTTGCACTCAGATGATATAGTACACGCATACCTCAGTCGGTACTCGTACCCGTATTCCAAATGCTCTACTTGCACTTGATATTCAAGTACTGTGTACTAGCGCAGAACTAGTACTTTACGACCTTTGAACTCCGCTGCAAACAATAGCATTTTTTAAATATGATAAAGTTGTAAATCAATTATGAAAACTGTCCATCAATGCTATCTTGAGATATCGTATTTACAAGCAGTTTCAAGAATTTCGTATTTTCACCTCCGTTGACCTCAGATAACCTTAAACCTGTAAATAAAGGATTTATCTTCTAACCATAACGTATCCACAAACCAAATGTGAAAAGTATTCATGCTTTTTGATTAAGAATCAATGAAATCACGGGGTGAGTGTGTGTATGTGTTTATGTGAGTGCATATGAAATGGGTGGATATCGGGGACATGAGTGTCTGTTTTCCCTGGTCAAGTGCTGATATCTCCACTTGCCAAATGAAAAGTTTGTCATGAAATTGGACTTTCCACATGTTAATGACTTGCCCCATCAATTTTGATGTATTGCTGATGTTCCCCCATTTCCCTATCAAGAAACACACCATGTGTTGGTGGGTGTCTTTTAATATCAGACTAAAGACCTTCACAATGGAGTCCTCGGTAGTGAGTTCAATAGATATCTCAAGTCCTCAGAAGTAAGGGTTAGGGAAGCAAACGCAATGGGGATAACAATGAGGTCATCGGTAAGGGCGTAAAGTTAGACTGTGTGTATGTGAATGTTTTTGTGTTTGTGACGCTTGGCTTATAAACACGATATCTCAAGATAGCAAAGACCGACTGCGTGGTCAAGTGGCTAGAGCATCAGATTTGCAGCCGGAAGGTCGAGAGTTCGAATCCTGGACGGGTCATACGAGAGACTTTAAAAATGGAACCTACTGCCATCGTGCTTGGTGTTCAGCATAAGCAATGGAGTAGGGAAAACAAGCCAGTGAGCCACAACTGGGAAAAAAGCCTTGGCCGGCCCGACTTAAACCAATTGGTTAAAAACTGAGCCGTAAAACCTTATCTAACTCTAACTCAAGATAGCAATGATGGATTATTTTCATAATTGGGATTTAGAATTATCATATTGAGAGAAAGATCCCAATTGTTTTGGTGAAGGTCAAAAGTCATGTGAGGTCACCAGCGGTCAAAAAACTAAAACCTTGTAAATACGATACCTTTAGGTAGAAAGCATGGATGCTCTTCATACTTGGATGCGTTGTGGTACAAAATAAACCTTATTGATTTTGGTAAAGGTCGAAAGCTATCTGAAGTCACCGGAGGTGAAAATACGAAATTCTTAAAAACTGCTGGTAAACACTTTATCTCAAGATAGCATTGACAGACAATCTTCATTATTGGTATGTGACTTTATCATATTGAAAGGAAAACCCATTTGCTTTCAATGGAGTTCAAAGGTCATTTTAGGTCATCAGAGGTCAAAAACCGAAAACCTGAAAGGCCCGGCCTAACGAAGTCCTGGCTAAGCGCCGTAGAGGTACACACAATGCAACGAAAGATCGTATAATGGCACGTGGTTTCTTTTTTTCACAAAATCGTAAACGAACCGCAGTGCTTGGGCCGGTCAAGCCTCCGCCTACAGATGGAAAAGGCATAACACATGTCATTCTGTTGTGTATCCCCTGAAATTCTCTAAAAGGTCTCCTATGGTAAATTTTTGGGAAATTCCCTTCGAAAAGCCGACAAATGGATTGTTATGATAAGACAAATAGTTCAGAAACAGCTACCGATGCATAACACCAGCATTTGTTCTGCTTTAAGAACGGGGTTAACTCTAGAGGAATTCGTACCGGAGGAGTAGGTGAAAAAGTCATATCCGCCAAGAGCATTAACGCAGTGGTTATCTATCTGTTTCTAATGTGAACTAGTTGGGTTATTCCAGCCAATTAAGGAAAATACTTGACCTTCTTCTTTTCTGAAGGGGAAGGGGGTCAATAAGTCAAAATCTTTAAGAACGTATATTATGTTGTTGTTTGGTATCGGATAAGCCATCAGAAACAATTTGGAGTCACTGCCGACATTCCTGCGAAAACTGGGACCTCTGTAACTGCAAATACAACCATTCCGCAATGCACCACTACATAACTATATATAACCGGTACCACCGTGTGCATAACATGATTGTCAACTACACCACAAACGTAATATCTCGGCTAGATATGACTATATGAGGAGTATGCAGTACAGCCTTCTACGTAGGCAACCAAGTACCCCTTCAGGAGAGCAAACTAGAAAGGAGTCAATTTCAGTAACATATTTTAATTTTTTACTTTTAAACGTTTTGTTGTCGAATATGTGTTTTTTTTCAAAACGTAAAATCAATTCAGGGGCCGCACCGACACTGCTTGGGGCCGCATGCGTCCCTAAGAGCCGCGTTTGAGAATTACTGAGTTAGAGTCAGACATGCGTGAGTAGGTAATCCTGTAACGATGGATTGATTAGACTTGGCTTTTCAGTTCTTTTGTCTGGTAATTACAATTTACACTTCGTATCCTTTGCGACCTCATCCATTCCTATTGCTACCCAAGCAAATGGAGTAAATAAAACAATCATTCGATGTTGAGGAAGTTACTGGCAGCTTAAGAAGAAATTCATGGTAAAATATTAAAACAAGACTGGTTATTGCTTCATAAAAAGAACTGCTAGTGCTAGAAGTCATGTTAATTCTATAAGCAAATGAACAGACTATTTACGAGTCTATACTTTGCAGATGAATTTGATCAATTTCATTATTTCATTTATTGCAAAGGATTCATATATATTCAGTGTTTTACAAGGAATCAAAGGAAAACTTATGTATAAGCGACATTACGCAACAAAGCGAGCAATTTAATTTGCATTTAAAGCGACTTGCAATACCGGAGTGATAGACAAAATTCGCCGATTTGCTTTTCAAGATGTAGCAGACTACATGAAAGTTTCAACTGAGTAGTTACGTTTAAGCTGAAGAAAAGTACCTTGGTACTACAGCCCTAAAACAGCCCTATTTCCTAACCACCCTAGGGCCTGCCCAGAGGATCTCGATGGCAGAACGAAGACTAGAGGCCGGAGAAGCAACAATATACAAGAGAGTGTTACTGTAAAGACTTTCCATCAAAATTGACAGCAGTAACTGTATTTCTTTCTACTTGTTGGACAGATACGCTTGGTCAAGCCTGTACTGATATGAAAATTTCGCATCTTAGAACGTGACGTGTTGATGACTGAAATATTTTGGACAGCTTGTGTAAAGTATTGAGAATTGTTGCAAGATGAATAGAATACAGCAGCAAAGTAAAAGCCTACGATATGCTGGGTCGATTAGAATATCAGTCACATTATAACCTCGTCTTGTACTTAATTCAATCTCTTCATAAAACTTTCAAATCATATATGTTGACCGTATAAAAGCCAGCAATATAGCTAACTATTTGAATGTAGTGGCCATCCTGGAATGTCTTTTAACAAATGAGTTCATGGTATAAAATAGTATTAGGTTATCCCAAACTCTTGGCATACAAAGTAAAAACTTTTTGAAGGCTTTGATTACGTCGCGCTTTCTCTAAACAAATGTAAAATTAAATAGCAAAAGGATGCTCCACCAATGAACCCAATTCTTGACCAACTAGCCGCTCATATAGGTCATGCATCAGGCAAGTCATACAGTATAAATGAAGGATTGATCTCAAAACAACTCCGAATTATTTCAAATGCCTTGCTGACCCTACGGATCCCTAGCCAAGTCTTTGGATCACTTATATCGATAATATCTAAGCGAAGATATGGTACTATACTGGCATCTTCCCGCCAATTGAAATTTATGCAAATGATGCATAAATTCCCTTTTATATAGCCTAAGATTCTTTAAGAATTTTAACATTTTTTAGCAATTTAGGACCTTTGAGGACCACACAGAAACATCGTTGTGGTAAAAAAATTTTCCAATATCAGTCAAAACATGGTTAGCCTGCCTAGACTTACCTTTCGTGATCACGAGTAATAAAATCCACGATTTCATTTCTAAGTTCCACAAGGTTCCTTGTCGTAAGATAAGCACGATTTGAACCACCACCCCTCTGCCACTACTTTGCGAAATGAACGTTGTCCGAATAAAGTCAAGTTTCGTCCTTTTCCAGGCTTAGTCAAAGTGTTATTCACTGTATCCAAGCTGCATATTTGTCCAGATTATAATGCTTGTAATTTTGAGAAAAAATAGGGTATGAAAGTTTACCAGTTGAACGTATAAATTTTAATCAACTGTACCTGTACTGTTCTAATCTATAAACTGACTGATTGAGTCTTTCGTTCAGCTCTTTAGGAAACAGCGCCGATGAAACGTTTTCAACAAGGGAACTGGATGCATGCCAGTTTTTTATTCGTCATATATTTATACGTTGTATTCGACATACTTTAAATATTATCAATATTATATTGGTGGCTATTTTGTTGTTTCCGCCACCTTGATTCCTGTGTAAGTTATGAGGAATCATTTTTTTGTTTTAAGACCTATTTTGTAAAACGAAACTGAGAGTTTTTGATTTGAAATGATTATTTTCTGTGATTCTTGGGCGAATATTTTCATGAACTTTTTATTTTTGTGTGAAATTTTCACTGTGTTGTTTCTCCTTCTTCCGCTTCTTCCACTATATTGGCCAAAATGTACGTTTGTGCCAAGCTTTGTTCCATCCACCTTTTATTATAAAATATTAAATTTTACCATTACGAACAGTGATTATGAAATTCTGCAATGCTTTAATGTACTTATCTGCTTTCTTGGTTAACCTTGATCTTGTCAAAAGTGTTCCATAAAAATCACTTTGGAATTTTCGTTATAAAGTATGACCAAATTTTAAGGATAGATGAGTCGAAAATATTTTTATGATTATTTTCTTGATTATTATTTTATACAAAATATTCATAATTTTTCGCCATTTTGCCGCTGTCAGCTATTTTGAATAAGTGAGACTAAAATATTTACTTTTAGCACTTGATTTCGCTTTCAGTGGGCTTATAAGGTTTCCAAAAAAAATGTCAGGTCGGGCAGTTTGGGGGAGGTGCCAGTGAAATGTCTCTGGCCCATGGCCTAATTTTGGGCTTTGTTACATGGGCTTACTGTTGCCTAGTTAACTTCTCATTGCCGCATGTTTATACGTTCGCCTAATACGTTGTCCGCGATGTAAGTATGACGTGTAAAGGTGATGCACCAACATTAAGTAACCTGTTATTGACTCACACACTAAACTGGACTTTCCTTGCCCTCTCACTCCATATCAGAGTTTTCAAATAAGGTATAGTTTCCATTACCCCAAAGCCTATGAGTAAGTTACCAGTACATCAGTTTCCAAGGCGTGACCGGATAAATTTTTGAACCATCCTCGCCTGAGTAATAAAAGTGTTATCGGGCCCGTCGCACAACACACCAAAATAGGAGATTACTCCCCTTTCTTTCAAAGTCTCAAAGTCATCAAATAAATGCAGTTTTGACAATTCTTTCACAACGAATACAATCTAATTATTTCTGTATACATTTCTTTTCATTTTTACTCCAAGCAACTAGAATGTATACAAGTAATTTCAAACGATAGGTCGTTGTTTACTTACCTAAGGGTTCGTTCGTTCCGTATTTTATTGTTTTTTTTTTATGTTTTATTTATGTTTTTTATAACTTTAATTTTAAATTTTGTCCATTCAAGTTGGCTTGTTGATTGTTGTTATTGTTATCTTTCTTCACTTTTTAAGTCGTTAACCCTCCATTTATTTTGTTTAGATTTTTGTGTGATTGTCTTCTTGCTTTATTCTTCATTTTCTTTTGGCTGAATAAGGTGATTTTTACATTTACTTTTACCCTATCTCTTATTCTTACCCATACTCTTACCAATACTCTTACCCTTACTCTTACTCTAACTCTAACTCTTACTCATACTCTTACTCATACTCTTACTGTCACATTTACTCTTAGCAAAGTGTCCACTGCTCTAACAGGGTGAATAAAACAACTGAGACATGGAGGCCTCGCTTTTTGGCTGTAGTGCAATTTTCTATTATGGTAGAGCGCCACTTTTATACGGAGTGGCTTTACTGGGTGCGTTTTTGTCAACTGTTAGTGTTAGCTTTTGGTTGACAGGTCTATTGTGACGTCACCCGAACGACGCATTCGCTATGGTAATCATCTAACAGAACTAACAGCCTCTCAACCGCAACTGGTTGTTAGTTCTGTTAGAACTAGGCCACGCCTACTAACAGTCGACTAAAAACGCACCCACTGTCAGCACTCAAGTCGTGTAATTAAGGCCTTTGGAGTTAGAGGTGTGAGCTTCAATAGAAACAAAATTGACATCATGTGATACTCAAAACGAAAAACACGAAATAATCCACAAAACACAGCATCTTGATAAAATGGTTAAATCTCCCTCCGAGAGTCCCTTGCCGTGGTGTATAAAAAATGTAGGTACAACTGTACAATTGTCCTTCTCCTTACAGATACATTGTGTAAGCTTCCTATATGTTACGTGGTAATATAAGGACTTGCAAATTTTAAATGTAACTGCATGACTATGGGAAGTTGTTATACAGCCAGAAAAAAAAAACAATTACAGCACGCGAAGGCGTGGAAAACGAGGTTTTATTGAAATACCGGTCCTCTATGAGCGCAAAAACAGCTACACCGAGAATGCGATGGATGATGTCAAACTTTCTGAAGGTAACAATTCATTTAGTATTTGTTGTCGGCATTGGACAGAAAAATCAGGAAAATAAGATAAATTGATAAGTAGTCAGGATGTGGTAGGGAGTAAATTGAGATCCCAAGAGGACATGTAATAAAGAAAACGATATAAAGATGAGGTACAACAGACCTTATAAAAATGACGTAACAGAACGGAAAATGCCCCCCCAATAGAAGCAAACGCCTATCATTGCAATTTAAACCAGTATATGCGGAGAACTGAACAGTGTACCCGTGAGATTCCCAGCGGGTGCGAAGTCTACTGTGTGCGTGCCATGAGCTTCATTGTTTTGCCGCCAAAATAACGTCACGTGAAGTCAAAAAATAAGGTCCTTAGGTCTGTTCAAATATTTAATGTACCTGAAATGTACGTCTATAAGATAATGAGATATGTAATAAATGTAATTACGAGAATAATCCCTAATACTTCCTAATACTTCAAATGTTTGCCGAAAAGTTACTAGGATGTTCTCGATTTTGTTACTATTGTGATCAGTCTTTCTATACTTTTTTTTCTGAAGTTTCTATTTTGTCAAAAAATATTGAAGAACCAACACTTCTGTCATCGCTAAGTAAACAGTATAAGTACTTGGGGAACTTTTCTTATCCTTACCGTCATCGTCGTTTGCGACTGAATAATGCGATGTAAATGACTGATATGTTAAACAAAGTACATTTTTAAACAACGCTTCCTCGGTGGTCTATTGGTGGAACAGGTTATAGAACTTGTACATTCGCGTCACGCGAGGTCATTTTTCAGGTAAACAAAGAAGCACACTGCACGCACGATGTAGATTTCGCAAGCGCACGAGCGTATACCAGAGTTTGGGACTCGAGTCTGGGACTTGGACCCCAGTCCGACTCGAGTCCCGTTTTGGGGAGGACTTGCGAATTACTTGAGACTTGGCTTCAAAAGACTTGGGACTTAACTTGAGACTTGACCAAAGAGTTAATAAAGACTTACGAATTGACTTGCGATTTGCCCAAAAGACTTGATATTTTATGAGCGACTTGCTGGCTCAATAAATTATGAGAGTTGTCAAGACCGGAACGACCATTTTCAGTCATTCATAACACGACTCCGTCGCGTCGATTCATTCAGAAGTAAGACTGTACACGGTTGGTTGCAACTTGAACTACTTTGCCTAATGCACAAATTGCTTAATTTAATCCTGTACAGTAGTGATGATACCATAGCTGAACTGGAAACTCTGAATCACAAACTTAAGAATAGCAATTCACAAATTCGTTAAGTAATTTGAGGATAACTGGTCAATTTTAGGGTTGTTCCTTAGCAAATATAGCGATTCACTATGCAAAATGTTTTAGTAAATATTAATCTTGTATTTTGTGACACGTTCTCATTATGGGAAAGTTATAGAATTTGGAATCACATTTCATGAAAATCATGACGTTTGAAAGGAAATCTTGAAATCTGGAGGAAAATTTAGCAAATATTTGAGAAATCAGTATTGCTGGAAAAATTTTCTCCTTCCTGAGAAATTTGTATTTTTTTTTTATTTTTTCACGTTTCATGTGACATTTAATAAGATCAATGATCATTACTTTCTGGCTCACTGTTATAACAGATCTGAGTACATCCAAAGAATATTACTATCAAGACAAAGCAAAAGTACACATTTACACTACGATTAAACTTGAGAGATTTAGACACATTAATCGGTTTGTTATAATTTGCACGTTACTGGTATGGAGTAGTCTGCCTAGTGCCTGGTACCTGTACATACCAGGTACTTGCAGGTAGTTATGAAAGATTGAACGGTGGTTCATTTAGTTCACGATCAAGTGTAAAAATAATCAATACATGTTTCCAATAAATATACTGACGTTACCTAAGACAGCATCTGTCCATTTAATGTTTTGCAGGCTGAAGGAATCTGGCCAGTCATGAATAAGTGTGCGTGCATGCGTGTAGAACTATAGATTATTAAGCATAGTCAAGTGGTCAGAGCATTTTACTTGCAACCAGGCAGTTAGGGGTTCAACTTGTAGCCGGGTATAAAGATGGCAAAAATGAAACCTACTGCCAAGTCAGAATTTGCATTTCAGTGGAGCGCCAAGTAGAGAAATCGATTATAATGCTTAATTGTTGTCTTCTTTTTCACAGGTTCAAGAATCCATCGGAGGCTCACCGAGGGAGCCAACTCCTGTTGGATCCAAGGATAAAATGAGACCTGGGCCTAACATATTATTCATTGTATTAATAAAATTGTAGAGACTTGAGACTTGCCCATAAAGACTTGAGACTTGCCCAAAACTTTACAAAAGACTTAGGACTTGACCTGAGACTTGACATCTCTGACTTCCAAATTGACTTGGGACTTGGAGATGGAGACTTGTTGACATTTTCTGGCGTACATCATAGGAACGCAAATCAGCTACCGGCATTTATTGGTGTTACGTTGCAATGATACGCACCTGCATTCATTGTAGGGCGCACTTAAAGTTCTGTGACGTCATAAGATCTATTATACTTAGTTTTTAACTCTGCATATTTGAAATCAACTGTAACCATTTCTACCGGTGCTGCACAACTAGGAATAGTTGGTACGAGAAAGATTATACGACCCATGGTAAATGTTATGCTGGTCGCGGTCGCTGAAGCTTAAAGAACTTAAGTTGTTTTACCGTTTACTGTGAGATGTTAAACGTATGGTAAATAAATCTGAATTGAATTGCATCGAACTGAAATAAATTGACTTGACTTCGCTTGACTCGACTCGACTTGAATTGACTTGTACTGAATTGAATTTAATTCAATTGAATTTGGTTGGATTAAATTGAATTAAGTTGGGCTGGATTGAATTGGATAACATTGTTTTGTCGAATCGAACGGAATGGATTGGAAATAGATTTTTATGAAAGAGTGGAGTAGCAAACTTCGGGAGGATAACAGATGAATCATCACCGACCTTTTACGCATTTTCTTCCGAGCTTGTTTTGATAAAGTTAATTGTGGTATCCTACCTGAAACTACCTGAGACCTACAGCCTAAAACTACAAACGAGGAAGCTGGTCGTAGCCTTAAACATAATGTTGACTTACTTTAACTGAGGAGACGTTTCTGGTTGCAAATGATAGAGGGCGCAAGTTGGCAAACAATTTAGTAACTCATATGTAGATTACACAAAGCAAGGTCCGTAGACATGATTTAGTAAAAGCTGAAATTTCAAACGCTGCATTAGGCACACCCTAAACAATTCTCCGAAAAGGGTATTTGGCATTTTTTTTCAAACATTCCTGTGCCATTTCGTCTCAGACTTCCCGGGGCCCCAGTTTCGGGATCGCAGAGTGTCCCCGTATATGAGAGAGTCCCGGCGCCGGGAATGGCGGCCTTTTTATTTATTTATCTTCCCCTTTTTTGCTACTACTTCTTCTTTCCTTTTCCCCTCTCTCATTTTACTCTTTTCCCTCTCCTTCATTTTCCCCTTTCCCCTTCCCCTTACCTGCCCCAACTGGCTTCGCCTCTGTTTACAAAGGTGATTGGCTAGCCGTGATTCCATGAGTTTCCTTCTGGGTTTGAAACTAAAACTTGTTCATCACAAATGTTACACCTTTATCGACCTTCGTTGGAGAAAGTCAACCCCAAGCAGTGACGGCCTTTTTCCTGTAGAGTGAGGAAGAATTTGCGTTAGGCATTTCGGGAAGAAACGCTAAGCTCAGTGCCCTTTTTCAACTGCGAATGCGCTACACTGTGTATTTGGCGAAATTTGAATGATCAAGCGAACACAAAGTTTGTAAATATGGCAGCAAAAACAGCCAATTAGTTCGCATTTATAGAACAAGCATACGTACATAAAGTGTCTCTGCCAAACAGACTCAAAGGATAATAGTAAACTGAGCTTCCGGAGGTAAGCTTTGGAAAATATTGCCAAGGGATTTGATGTTGGTGGTAAAAATGTGACAGAAAGATGCGTGTGGATGCACAACCGCTGTGTCCAACGTACAGGTGAGTGTACAACGAAGCACACACTAGGCCTACAGACAGTGCACGTAACGATCCATGATATACAGTACTCAGCCTAGGCTTGTAAGCTTGCCTAGTCACATAGGCCTAGGCATAGAGCAGGACATTTTTTCTGCTCTGGGTTTATATCCTGCTCTAATAGGGGCCATAGTAAACAAACCAGGATTAGGCTAGGTACTGTCCTAGGCCTAACGTTGTACGATATAAGATCTAAGAACCTACAACTTATAAATGTTCATTTCTTAGTCTGGTTGACCCGGAGCCAAGAGGATTTAGCTTAACTGGGAAGTTTACCAATTTTTATGTTTATTACTGTGTTTGGCATGGGTTCAGAGTCAAGGAACTGGCCGTCTGTCGGGTTCCTGGTGTTGGGTGGGGAAATGGGGGTCACTGATCTCAGGATCCCCACGTAGGCTAGATGACCTAAAAAGGATACCCTCTGAAGTCACCTCGTGATTAAAGACCATATCCTTGGCATCTAAGAATGAGGCGTGCCAGACATTTTAAATGTTAGGAGGGGTCTGCCAGACGCCCCTGATTGTGCCTCCTGGGGGAAGTAAGCTAGATGACCTTGGAAGGTTACCCAACGAAACTTACCGCAAAATATTCAGCGTGCCTTGGTAAATAAGAAATGGCCATCAACAGACATTTTAAATGTTGGGAGGGGTCTGCCAGACGCCCCTGAATGTGCCGTCTGAGGGAAGTTAGCTAGGTAACTTCGGAGTTACCTAGCGGAAATTACCGCAAACTTTTCAGTGTGCCTCCGTAAATTAGAAATGATCATCGACAGACGTTTTAAGTGTTAGGGGGGGTCTACCAGATGCCAGTGATGACCCCGAGGAAGTTAGCTACATGACCTCGGAAGGCTACCAATCGAAACTAACTGCAAAATATTCAGCGTGCCTTGGTGAACAAAAATGGCAATCACCAGACATTTTAAATGTTGGGAGGGGTATGCCAGACGCCTATGCGTATGCCTCCTTCTAGAGCCTCTAAATGACCTCCGATGATTACCAGATAAACTCACTGCAAGTGTGGGGCGTGCTTTGTTGAATAAGAATAATTAGGCATTGACAGACATTTTAATGTTGGAACCTCTTGCCAGACTTCCCTGAGTGTGCCCACGAGGGAGAAAGAAAGATGACCTTGGAAGTCTACTCAGTTAATCTCATGGCAATTTCTACAGTATTGTAACACTGTGCGAATAAGAACGACATTAAATGTTGGAAACCCAAGCCTCCTGACTCCCCTAACCCCCCCCCCCGCCCTTCTTCGAAAATTGATATACTGCAGTCTAGATGACCTGGGTAAAGTTACCCAAGTACCACAAACTATTTAGCAAAACCCATGTAATACAAGTGATCAAGAGAGACACTGAAGGTGCTAGCCTTTCTTTTTCAAAACGCTCGGCAAAGACGCTCTTTCTCATTTCCCAAACCCCTCAGATATATTTTTGTGATCCACTTAACAAGATGAATAATGTTCAATGCCAGCAATTAAATGGCAGAAGTACTATCATAAAGGGTAGACGAAGTAACAGTACTTACTTAGGCCGACTGTATTGCATGTTTGGTTATGAAAGAAGAGAGGACTTACACCTTAGTTAAATACCATATTGTGATAACTCCAGTCTGGTAAACCTTACACATTCAATGTCACTTTAAGATGGTGAATGAACATTCTAATGCCTACGAATTGGTACAAATTCCAGAGCTTAAGGGACTTCTCCCGAGTTAATAATCTGAGTTCCCCCAATCCCTATCAAGGCCCGTATGGGCCCCTATGGGGAAAGTTTGTTGGACTATTGTCGTCTGCTGCACCTATGGCCTTCCAAAAAGGAAGGGCCCCTCAAATAAAAAAAATAGGTTCCCACACCTGCTTTACGTCTTTGGCTAAGTTTTACAGTACTTTAAGCGGCCGCGGGGGATGTGCGGTTAAAATTACCACTGTTGAAAAGTGACAAAAGTGGCAAGTGTATTTTTCATCACATCATTTTCCTTGGGCCTGTTCTCCCCGTTGAATATATGTAGCTTTCTACTGAAGTATTACCGGTAGGTCCTCTACTTTGTCGGTCATTTGGAATCTGCTATATGGGTATGTTGACCATGATGTCAGAAGTTTGATATCAGTTTTTGAAAGGTAAAGGTGGAGAAAAAAACGTTTTTCCCCCATTAATTAGTAATAACAATACGCTGTCCCCAGCACTGCACATTTTCCCACTCTTATTCTGTGACAGCTCGTAGTTGAGCTGAACTTGAAGACTACCTCAGAGTTACAATAGATCTTGGTGATTTTAATGCAACACCGGTTTTGACGGAGTTTCCCTGTAACCTAGGCCTAAGGTTAGATGGAGGTGTACAAGTGTACGTAGCATTGCCAGACTTTTTAAGTGGGCACTCAGGGCATAACATTCCGCAAGATGGGCATACCTGAATGAACGGCTGAGCTTCGCGGGGGCGTCGTGGAGACCAGGAACCGTCCCCTGTAGGTGCTTGGATCCAACGGCCCACCGTAGGGACGCTGGTGGAGCCCAGGGACAAATCTCCAGGGAGGTCAGGAGAGGAGTCCCGTAGGCTATGAAGTATTTACAAAATTGTGACTTTTAGAGTGAAGCATTTAACAATTTCCAAATGGCATCGGATGAGCACTACAAGTAGATCACAAACACAGACACACACAAATCACAGTTTGACAATTTTGTGAGCATTACTCGCACTAACATTCTAATGATTAGGGGTGGTTTAGGTGAGGACGTCCAATTATGTTAACGTTTGTATTTAGCTTTCAAAATAAATCCATTCATGTTGCACAATAAGAGAAAAAACTGTAGAAAACAACTACCTACGTACCATCCAGGTATGTTCCTGAGGGGAAACCTTCACATGAGAAGATCGAAGGTGCATCTACGGCTGTGATGATGACGAGGAATATTATTTTGTAAAACAAAGCCCTTAAGCACAGTTTCTTAGGTTTGGGGTGCCTTCAAATATGAATTATGACAACTTTATTTCCTGCTAGTGCCTGCTGGAACCAGCCCTAGTGCACGCGTAAAGCGAGCAGAAAATTCTGCTTCTAAGTGTACCTATGAAAATTCGTGCAAGTACTCCCTTTGGGGGTATCACCACTCTTTGATCCTTACTTTTGCGCTTCACCTCCTCCTCTGTGATCTTTGAGGGAGCAAAGTTCAGCTTGCGAATTTTAAGGCATTGAAATTTAAAATAAACGGACAATAGCCTTATATTTATTTGATAGGCGTTGGAAAGGGCAACGAAAATAGTAATTTTTACAGTTTTCGAACATCAAATCTGACTACAAAATATAAATCAACGTATCAATGTGGGAATGTTATTAAAGCTGTTAAAAATGAATGTTGAAAAGATAGCTGTGAATCGTATTTTCCAATTAAGCAGTTCTTCAACAAATAGATGGGCGGAAAGTTTTGAGAACATTTAATGCCCCATGATTGCCTTATTAAGTGACAGTAGGTTCTTTTGTTCATATCAACATATAATTGGTGTGTTTGTGTATGAATTTCGAAAACGAAATTCTCTTTTGGGAGCACACGGTGGAACAGCCAACGTTTTGGGTACGTGTTCCCCTGACCCTGGTGAACCCGCTTGAAGTGGTAAATGCAGTATTTATACATAATTTTACATAGTTTACCACTCTCAGTGTAATCCATGTTACTTAGTTTATCACACCCTGACTCAAAGTGAGCACCGAGAGTGCATACTGAGTGATTGAAATTTTGCCAGACATTTTTGGTTGTTGAATAATGTCCCATTTTTCGTCATTAGTAGTGTAGCAGATTCGGCAGGCATGTATGACACGTGGTCAGACAAGGCACTTTAATAATGGGAGCTTTCATGGGTGAAACAATTTCTTAGGGGTGGGGACAAGGGTTACTGAAATATAAAAAGGCAATGTTAATTTTGAATTTTATGAAGGTGAGAAAAAATAACTAGGGGCGACCCTGCCCCCCTCTTTGGTTATGGGTCGAGCTCGAAGGTCAAGCCAAATCGTCCTCCAAATGTCCATGCCTCGGTTTTGGCTTGAAAAGAAGCATGGAGATATAATTCGATATTTTAATAATTAAGTATTTTGTACACTGTGGCTTTGTTATCTCCAAAGCTTGCAAAACTGAAGTCACCCTTTTCATGCCGTACTCATGGGGTCCTAAAGTATTTTTTGTTGGTGGGCCTAATGTTTCATCGAAATCGCGAGGGCTACTGAGAGAACACAGTTTCAAAAAGCTGTTTAATTAACAGTTTTGTGATTTGCTTAGGTAGGGTGGTTGTGTTGGCCATATTCATTACGCGTTACTGGAGGAGAAGCACACCAGGGACATTTTGTCCCTTTCTAAGAGTGGGAACCCCGAACGCAAATCCGCCGCAGCTCAAAGTACTGCTAACCTTTTCCAAAGACTTACACCAAGTGTGGGGAAACTTTTTGTATGAAGGGCCTCTTTGATATTCATAATCCATTCCCGAGCCAATGGTGTAGAAGTCGACAAGGGTCCAACAAGCTTTTCCCATTGGTTGTTGTCCCAGGTGCCCTGCATCTGGGGAAAATTCATGTGATGAACCGGGGCGAAGTCCCTAAGGTCTAGAATTTGTACCAATTGGTAGGCATTATAATGTTCATCCATTATCTTAAAATCGCATTGAATGTGCAAGAATAAACCGACTAGTAGTATCACAATCCCTTACAAAAAAAGGTGTGGCAATAAGTTCCAAATCCCCAGGTTTTCACATGTGTTTTCCACTGGTTATCACAGGTTTTTGCGTGAAAACCTGTGTTTTCCCTTGACATTGATGCAGGTTGGCCAGTTGCCACACTTTGCCACAGGTTTGACACAGGTTTGCCACAGGTTTTACATGCAAAAAGTGTGGCAATTAAAACCAATGTTAAACAAAGAATTCTGAGACGAAACCTGTGACTTGAAATTAAAGGCAAGGAAAGATGTGCCAACCTCTGCCCAACCTGTGTTGAGAGGGTTCCAAAGACACAGGTTTGCCACCCAAGAAACCGCGTGATTGCCTTTGTTTTCCACGTGTGATCACGCGTGGTTGCAGACACAGGTTGACACACCTTTTTTGTAAGGGATATGACCATTTGTCTGTTTTTGATAAGGATGAAGTAACAATGATCAAAGACTTCCGAAACGTACACGCGAAGCGCCCGAAAAGCTCGCGTATGTGAAACAACTTTATTTTTTCCACTTAACATTTCAAAATAATCCACAAATCAAATTTTAATTCACTTTTCAAAGGACAGGACGTCTGACCCCCGGAATATACAGCACGTGTGATAGTGTCATAGTGTACATATGATAGTGCACTTCTGTTCGATGTAATGTAGCCACGTCATGTCTCCCACGCAAACTTTGCGTTGCCACAAGTAGTACAAGGATTCTGCACCTGTTTAATGTCTATCGAAACGGTAGGCATGTTACGGTGTGCATTCTAGGGTTTTAGTGAATATACTGGTTGCGTATTTACGTAAAATATCCGTTTAATGGCGTAAGCGAGATGAAGGGTTAGGGAAGGGATAATTGACACATAAATTTCCAGTGATTCTGAAGAAACGTTTATGAATTGTCTTTTTGTCGTTACTTTTGAAAACTTGTAGTAGAAATAAAAAAAAAATAGAAAACCTAGTTAGCTCATATAACGAACCCACACACACACACTAGTTAAACAAAAAACACGGAAAAAGAAGTGATATTGCCTACCTCTCGTGTTTCAACCAGCTCTCTCCTTGAAGGGACAAATATTGGGAACGCTCTTCTGCTGTTAATATTCAGGCACACATCTAGATTGTTGAATTTGGTTGTTTACCTTCCAAGTGCTTATGTTACCCGAAATAAAGATGTGATCAGTAGCACTTGTCATTTAACTTCACTTTGGTTTCTTACGGTCTTTAATCAGGTTAATACTACTCAAAGGTATTAAACTAAAGTCTAGGTCCTCTTTTCTTTGATAGCCAAACATATAACACAGTAAGTAAGTATTGTTACTTCGTCTACCCTTTATAATAATACTTCTTCCAATTAATCGGTGGCATTGAACATTATTCATCATAAGTGGATGTACATAAATATATGTGAGGGATTTGGGAGATGAGAAAGAGTGTCGTTGCAGAGCGTGTTTAAAACATAATGAAAGGTTACACCTCCATTGTCTCTGATGGTCACTTGTATTACCTGGTTTTCGCTGAATATTTTGTTGTACTTGGGTAACATTATGCAGATCATCTATATCAATTCTCAAAGAAGGGGGAGGAGGGGGGTAAGGGACGTCCGGAGGCCTGGGTCTACAACATTTAATGTCATTCTTATCCACACAGTGTTGCAGTCTGGTAGATATTGCCGTGAGATTTTGTGAGTAAACATCCTGGGTCATCGTGCCTTCTCTCTCGAGGGCACACTCAGGGAAGTCTGGCAAGAGGTTTCACCATTAAAATGTTTGTCAATGCCTCATTCTCGTTCAAAATGCACGCTGCAAACTTTGCAGTGAGTTTATTTGGTAATCATCCGAGGTCATTTAGAGGCTCTAGAAGGAGGCATACGCATGGGCGTCTGGGAGACCCCTCCCAACATTTAAAATGTCTGGCGATTGCCATTTTTGTTCATCAACTTAGGCACGCTGAATATTTTGCAGTTAGTTTCGATTGGTAACCTTCCGAGCTCATCTAGCTTACTTCCCCCAGGGGACACAATCATGGGCGTCTGGCACACCCCTCCCAACATTTAGAATGTCTGTTGATGGCTATTTCTTATTCACCAAGGTACGCTGAATATTTTGCGGTAAGTTTCGTTCGGTAACCTTCCGAGGTCATCTAGCTAACTTCCCCGGGGGTCATCACTGTAGTCTGGCAGACCACTCCCAACATTTAAAATGTCTGGCACGCCTCATCCTTAGATGCCGTGGATATGGCCTTTAATTACGTGGTGACTTCAGAGGGTAACCTTTTTAGGTGATCTAGCCTACCTGGGGGTCCTGAGATCAGTGACCCCCTTTTCCCCACCTAACACCAGGAACCCGGCAGACGGCCAGTTCCTTGACTCTGAGAAAGTAATAAACATGAAAATTGGTAATCTTCCCAGGGAAGCTAACCCGTCTGGGCTTTCGATCTATATGGCCGGGAGCTATCGGCGACTGGCTATACACGTGTCTTTACTAGAGACTAAGGTTACCCTAACTAGGTTCATGATGTCATAACATGGAAATTTGGGTCAGATAAGTAATATCTATGATAGTATGTACATACATGTAAATCAAGTTAACGGATTAATCATCTGTTGTCGTCGCTGATCTTGTAAAGTTATACTGGCAGTCATTTTTAGTCAAATCTATAGGCCGAATCGTTACTCCCAGCAATGTGAACTTGTTCAGTTGCTCGTATCTCTCAGTAACGTTAGCTACATTCTTCCGAATTAAAAAAAAATATATGCCTGTATATACGTTACATGAATGTTATTGTACCTTTTTTATTATCATTATTTTCAGCGTGGCGTTGTCGTTTTATACATATGAGAGAAGATTTTATTCTTCCGTTTCGAGCCCCCCTTAGCCTCCCTTCAAAAAAAACATCGGTCTAGCTGAGAACCGCGCATGGCTTACGTTGAAACGATCGCATTGTGCATAAACTCAACTTTTAGAAACTATTTGTTGTTGCTAAATGGTTAAAAAAGGCACACATGAATAAAGAGACCAAGGTATCATCTTTTAAATTTCGGAGACTGTATTTTCATGTACTTAATTGTTTGTCCTGAAAGTTGATACGGTTAGAATGCTTGAGTATGCTTGCATGCCACGTAACTACTTCTTATGCATTTGTCTATATGATATCACAACTCTCCCATCCTCCTGCCTAAATTTCAGTTAAACAGTGGCGTAACCAGAGGGGAAAGGCGGCTGCTCCAGTCAAATGTCTTGCCGACCGCTTGCTTCCCAAATAAAGTTCAAAGGTAAAAAAGTATTGGGCAAACTTTGTATATGAGACAAAAATGAAGAATATTAAGCAGAAACTCACAAGACCAGAGAGGCTGGGAAGTGCCATTTCCTGCAATCTGAGAAGCATTTTTATCAAAATTTTGCTCTGTACGCCAGGCGCCAACTGATGGTGGCCCTCCGCTTGGATAGTGTCATTACTGCGTCCCCCCAATTCAACCTTTGCACCTCCAGGTGAAAAAGTCTGGTTACGCCACTGCAGATGAATCCAGTTAAACTTGGTTCAACTAGATCCAGTTCGATTCCAGTTAAAACCTAGTTGAAAAACTAATTTGACCCGCTCAAATCCATCTAATCATCTAAAATGGAAGTAGCCAAATTCAACTGAGTTGAATATAGTCAACACAGTTAAAAAGGTGTGTAACCCTGGTGTAGCCCACTAGTTCAACCAATATTGTTCAGTGTGGAATCCAGGCCAAACCAACTGAGACAAGTTGAACCCACTTCAACTGGGTTCAACTGGATTTTGAACCAGTAGCGTAACTCCTATGGGCTCGGACCGTGCTGGGCCGAAAGTGGGCCCCCACTACACTGATGCACAGAAAAAAGCCATACTTAGTAAATTCAAGTTATTAGGATATTGGGATTGTACCTGAAATATTCCTTGCTTCAGTAAGGGAAATGAGCATTGAGTTCTTTGGACATATCAGCGATCTAAGTGTCAAAAGTTACGCGTGCTCCGCGCACATGCAGCTTCATCGCATGGCCGTGTTTCAATACCGTCTCAAACATATTTGCGTTATTCAAAGGTGAGGGTTCTGTACAATTATGCTGATTGTTCTTGTGCATTGGAGTCATTATGGAGGAGCAGGGCATTGCAAGAATGCAAAGTAGTGGAATTCAGGGGAAGACTCGCCTTTTAATTGGCTGATGCATTTTGTTAGGAATTTAAAGTATCTCAGTGCAAAGTGTGCACCCAAATTTTGTTTCGCGCGCATTCATCACGGTACACACTCCATATCTTATAACTATTATTGGGGCAACTTCAATATATTTTTGTAACCAAACCACTTTTCCGAAAAAATGTACAACCCGCATTAGTAAAGAATCTTAGAGCAATGTTATGGCATGGGTAGCATATACGCTAACATTTGCGCATGCATTTGTCGTTACACATTTTTTATAACGAGTGCCATGCCACAGCCAAAATATCACTAAATAATGATGATTTCTATGCATGCACTAACTGGAAGATTTGCCTTTAGATGATACCTGAATTTTGCATCTAACCACCTTAAATTTACAAAAATTTCTAAAAAATGCACAATTTACACCAACCTTTTGGCCAAATTTATCTAGGGTGGGCTTAAAGCACCATCTCCTATAGTGCTCCCAATCACCAACCTCTGGCGGCGCCACTGGACCTACTGATAGGGGCCTTTGGGTACAGGAGCCGGAGGCACCAGGCTCATCGTTACGCCGCTGTTTTGAACTGGGGGGTCATGGACTGTATTTCTGAGAAACTAAAATTTCTTTGAAAAGTAGTGTGTCCATTTCAGAAGCAACATGCTATCGAAAATTCGATATGTGGTTTTCACTGCCTGATACAGAAACCTTGCACGGAACCATCAACTCAACCCATTCTCTCAACGCATCACTGGTTCTTCTGTTTACAACTAATCCACAAAGAGTCCAATTATCTTATCAGAGCTATCATAAAATCTTAATTTCTACATTCAACGTATGATTACAGATACATAACTTTGAATCAGTTGGAACAGTATGAAAAGAATGAATTACAACGAAGACATTGACGTGTTACTGGTGAATGACCTATCGTCTCATTTGAAAGATTCAACTTGAAGTCTTTAAAGGTACTCACCGTCTGTGGTACAGAGAGAGTTTGATATAGCTAAAACCATGAAATAAAAGCAAGAGTATAGAATGATAGGCAATTCAAAGTCAAACAACAGGCCAATCCACGGAGTTGTTTATCTCATCGCTGGTACATGCACTGAGCAGTATAACTAAGCACGCAAGTCAATCTGGAATCAAATCGCAATATCCTGCTCTAGTATGTATGGAATATACCATGAAAGCCGACTTGGGGGTCACGTTATGTTGATTACCTTCGGAAATAATGTTACGCTGAATCAAATTGAGCCAGCATAGATTCCAAACTTGAAATAGAGTGTTGACTTCTCATGGAGCCAAAATATTTGGGAGGAAATGCTGATCACTCTTCAGTCGTTTTGAAACAAACAGGCAAATGAATGTCCTAAAAAAGTATTAATACTTGCTGTTTGAACTTGTAAACCTAAGAAGTATTACTCCTCAGTGAATTCAACTTACAATAAGTTATTTCTTCCTGGTGCTGCATTCCACATAAATGCACTTGAACTGTTGAACATGAACGCACAATGACTGGTTTGATGTTCATGGACGTAGTTGTTCATTGGTCAGTTACTATGGTATCTTCAAATGACGCACTTCTATATGACGGTTCAATTTCTTCCGCGCTCACAACGGGGAAGTAACTGGTGGGTTCGTTTTCCGAACACGCAGAAGTGTGCATCAACTAGAATCCGGTTAATACACAGAGAAATGTATTCTGCGCGTAAAGAACACGTTGCAAAAGCGTAGCACGCTAAACTCTTTTAACGATGGAACGTGTGACAACGTGCAGAGCTGGCCATACTGAACGTCAAAACTCATTGCGTTCAGCATGCACTCTGTGTAAAAAAGTATTGTTCAAAGCTAGTTTAAAGAATGTTTCCCTGATGTTGACACAAGTTTTCCTCATAACATTTAAGGAAAATCCCAGGCCCTACAGTTTTATTATCGATTTCCTACAGACATTCAACGTAGAGCAAGATTGGTTACTGGGATTCTTCAGAAAAAAATATTGAACTCGGGAGTCTACATCCTAGTTTGCACCGTTCTTACTTCGTATCGCGGTTAGCTACGGTGATTGTTATATCTACATTAAAACCCAACACATGTAGCTTACGGGGAGACTTATATTTACAGAACTATCAACGGTCTCCTCATGGTTTAATGAAGAAAATGTCTTTGAAAAGAAGGAACAAAACGTTCTTCACTGTATTGCTTGCACAGTAACATCTTAAGAATCATTTCTGAAACAAACATCGACTAACATCGCTAGTGAACATCACTTACATGGAAAAACATTTCAACACCGTTGACCTTTAGTACTGGACTCTACGATACTTTATTTCCCACCTACTTTGGCACACCACTTCACCAAGTTTAAAGAAAATCAGTTCAGCCAACTAGTAGCAGTTTTAAATCTAACATAATACCTTTGACGCATTGTTGAGACCGCGTGTTTGGTCTAGTGGTTAGAGCATCCGCCTCTCACGCGGGAGGCCCGGGTTCGATTCCTAGGTCGAGTC
>WURT03001687.1:0-17000 GCA_009936505.3 Holothuria glaberrima
AATAGATCATTCAATCTTTCAACTCATTAAATTATTCATACTATCGCACTCATAAACATTCATTATTTGTATACTATTGCACGGTCGTGTGTTATCCATCGTGGACTAGACTAGAATAACGCACGGTGTTTGGCTGTATCCGTTTCTTGAACTACATTTTTACCAAAATCTGGCCTATTTACCGAGTAAGGCGTTCAGAAACAAATAATGAATGTTTTCCTTTCGTGTGATAGAATGAATAATTTCATTCGTTAAAAGATAGACGTTCGATTCAACTCGGCTTTGCCTCGTTGAATAGAACGTTCAATCTTTCAACTCGTTGAATTTTTTTACTGTCACACTCATAAACATTCATTATTTGTATATTAATGTATCTTCGTCCCACATGTGGGAAGAGTCGAGTTAACTATTTTAGGGGTAAACTACCCTCATACAAAGGAAGCACTAGTTACAACAGCTGTTGCACAATACAAAGACAATGTCATATTTTGAATTTTTATTTTCCTTTATAACTAAAAAGATAGTTTTGCACAGAGTGTAGAGAATTTTTCTAGAGCCTGACCCCAGCAGTAGACTGATTTAGCTGTGTTTTTTTTTATTAATTTGCAGAAATTTCTACGGCAATCTGATTCCAGGGGCCAGATATGGCGGTTTGCGTAGGCCGTCGCCAGCACCTACTCCAGTTTCAAGCCGTGGACGACTTTGTAGATACGGAGTCAGCTACTGGGATTGCTGCCAGGGTTGGAGGAAAGACCAGTTTGGGGTATGCAATCGTAAGTTGAGTTTTCTTTCCTTTTTAAAGGGAGTACCCTTTTCTCCTTTCAAACTGAGAAAGCAGGGATCGGTTGCTATTCATTTTTTTGGATCGGTTGCTATTCACAAAAGTGCAGGAGAGGAACGGAAGCATGGCCTTGATAGATTCGTAGATACGCTGACATCTCTTTTCCCAATGTAGTGCATATGCCAGTAGATATCAGCAATGTTGGAATTGCTGCCCTACAAAAATGAGTCAAAGCACACTGATAAGGGAACCAATGATGGCAGGATAAATGTTGCACAGAATGATGACAGTTCTTGGCTTAAAAAAGAAGGCATGGATATAATGGTTCTTGAGGTAGACAGTAGGGGTTGGCAACAACTTCATTGGTCGATGAGGTCATAAATTGCGACCATAGAAGATTTGGAAGGAAGAGGCAAAGTAGAAGCCGCGGTGAAAGATATGCTTTGGGGGAACACAGACAATAACTGAAGGGGATCCCATGTTATGTTGTATGCGTTGCTCTTAATAGTATCAATACATTAACGCTGATCTGTGCGTAGACTTTTTCGGTGACCACCAGTTGACAAAGATTAGATCAAACTCTATTCGTAGACAAGTCTAACAGTAAAATTACAAGAGGTAAATCGATCAAATGAAATCATCACTGTCCGATGTAGGTTATTGTGTTATCAAAATACAAAGATTATGGGATTGTTCATATTGATGAAAACGTCTGAAACGGGGATGAACTTATTTCTAGTTGACGGACCTTGTTGGCCTACATCAAACCACCCTCTTACTTTCCGAAAAGAGAAATTAATACGACTCATTGTACAAAAACATTTACACGAAAGCAATCCTTAGGCAGATATTGACACGAATATTTAGTGTTTAAAGGCCAATCAAAAGGTCAAAATAATACTGTTTCTAAGTAGGTACATTAAATAAAGCAACCAGTTACAAACAAGTAGCAGCAAATAGCTTTATTATAGCTTGTTCCGTTCTAGAGATATTCCTATTTATTGCAATGACTGGGTGCCACCATTTGCAAAACATGATGACTTGTAGCAAGTTTGTTATGATGTCATAGAGCCACAACAAACTATGCATTCGCTATGTAGTTCTTTATAATCTGTCTCAATAATTTCTTTGATACCATAGGTACTCTCAAGTTTCTGTCTAAACTTTTTATTCCTCAGGCTGTAAATTTTTAGAAAGGATGCACAATTTTCTTTTTCATTTCCTAAAGTGAAAAAATGGTCCAAAGAAAACAAAGATAAACATTACAGATTTGCCCAAATGTGGCTCTGATAGGACATTATATACTTTTTCCAAGCCATCTTATGGCGGCACCATGTCATTGCAACGAATAGCCATATCTCTAGAACAGAACAAGCAACAATAAAGCTGTTTGCTGCTACTTGTTTATAATTTGTTGCTTTATCATATGTAACTTCTTGGAAAGCAATATTTCTTTTTCCTTTAAGGGAAACATAACTCTACAGACACGATTCAAAACACATTTTTGGTTACGTCAAATAGTGTTGTTCACTGTTAAGTATGTTTGCAATGGTTGAATTTATCAAGTCATAGGCTTAATACTTATGAACCAATGCTTTCGCTTCACTTATAAATTTAGCAGAAATCCTAGATGTGTGCCCTTCGTGCTATATCGCACAAATTTCTTTAACGGTTGTGCAAATATTTTAACCAACTATATCAACTTTGGACACGTATATGTCCAAAACTTTATTGAGCAAGTTTTACTCAACAGTCGTTGGGTAATAGCTTTATCTAATGTTTGGGTAAAACTTTTGAAGAATAAAGTTACTCCAAAAGCTACCCAACAAGTACCTACCCCCGAAATAGTTAAAGGGGTTCCTCTGATCGGTCAAATATTAATTGAGTTTGGTTGGGTAAAAATTTATTGAATTGGGTAAAATTGGGTACTTTTTGGTTGACTTCATGTGTAACCCCTCCACACCATGGGATGTGGAAGTCCACTTATTTTGTTTCACTTATAAATTTAGCAAACAGCTTAGATGTGGGTCTGTTATACTAAATAGCATAAATGTCAGATGGCTCTACAGAATGGGACATTGGGATTCGAATATTTTGTTGGAAGGTTAATATGTTGACAAGGAATTGTGTGCAATGTTTAAAGTTTGTATCAAAGTTATAATCAAAACGATTAGGCGTGGTTGAACTTGATGCTGCTAAAAAGGTCAGGCCTAATTCTTTACGCTATATCAGTCTTGCCTAACCAAGCTCACATTCACATTTAAAAGTTACCTAGCCTAACATTAGGCTAGCCTAGCCAGGGCGAGCCTAAATAATTGGACCTGGGGTTACTTACCACACCAGGTTGTTCTCAAACCGTTCTGATTAAAAGTTCGATGCTGCGCCAAACACCTTGTGCTCATATTTACCGGTTCAAACACAATCTACATCCCTCCACCCACCAATCATCAAGGTAATTTGAAACTTCCATTATCGAGAATGTGGTCGTTCGATGAGCTAGCTATGACTATGAGCGTGAGATGCGTATACGTACGTAAGTAACGTTTAAACGTTCTGTACAGTCAGCAGTCTATATGTTAAATAGCTTTAACAAATTTACGTATGTGGAGGGTGCAAAATTTTAGCGGTAAAATTGCCAAATTTGGAAGAAAACGTTTATTCATATTTGGTCGATCACTTCTTACTGTCTTTATGTTCGAAAGCCTCATGCTGGTAAAAGAAATGCATAACAGTCAGCCGGTCATAAACAAAGTGCCGACCTACACTAACCTAACTTTTAGATTGTAGTTTGATAACGAAACTGTAGAAAAAATTAAGTTTGTCTAAAAGACGTGAAGAGGACATCGAAGATGAAACTCGAATATTTCAGACGAATGTTTGTGGCAAAGGTTAAAATCAATTTCATTTTCATCACCTTAGTGGGGGGGGGGGGGCTAAATGAGAGCGCCTGGTTCAAGGTTTAAACTATAACTTTCCCATTGGTGTGCCTAAAGTCATTCTAATATGAATAGTTTTAATTAGGTTTATGTCATAGTACCAAACTACAGGAAGAGTACTGCTACGTTGTGACCAGAAGATAACGAAATGTAGCTAAAAGATCGGCAATAGTTACATTTCTTCACATGTGAGGGAATTGGTTCAAAGTTGCATGCGTTTTTCCTCCAAAGAAGATAAAGTCTAGTGTCTAGGTTAAGATTACCTGGGGTATCAGATCCCACTAAGAATCCCTTCTTACATCTACTTAAGATGACACGTAGGAGTCTTTATGTGCTTTAACAGAACATCAGGAATAAAAGCATTATGTATTCAAGCCCAAAGCAGCGTTTAAATCTGCTTTAATTGTAAGTCAAAAGAATAGTGTAGGTCTACTTTGACATATAGTTTATACTAAACTTCTAAGACATGACGACGTAGAAGAACTCGAAAAGAATCATTGGTATCTCCTTGTTGCGGATAGCACACATTAAATGATAACTAGCATGTATTTCTAAAAAGTTACATTTTATTTTATTTACGAAGCAGTTGTGCATTTACTGCAATCCTTAACGAAAGTCTTTAATGAATAGTCTAAAATTTCCCAGTATTTGGCGATTATGGGGAAGTGACTACAATTTGTTTCAAATTGATAAATTCTTCCCTCGATGCCACCGTTGTTTTGTTGTTTTCTCAGTTTTCACAGATACCACAGGTGAGTGAAGAATCAGTAAAGAGTTGGAAACTTATTGACAAAAATGACAGTAAATACTCCGACTTACAGGCGGAGGGAGCACGGGATGGGGCGGGGGCTGGGGGTGTGTAACCCTCTCAGTTAAAAAAGGTTGTAGGGAGGAAGCTCAATTTAAGGAAGAAAACCCCTTTTTTGTTTTCTTTGTAAAAGTGTCCAAAAATTTACTATGTGGTGTTCCTTAAAATTTGCCCAATATGCTGCACCAAATTACATTTAAGGACCCCCAAATATTCAAAATTTTCCAATCCCTCAGTACCCCCGCCCAAAACGGTGATCCGAAAAACGTTCAGCTCCCCATCGAAGAACAGCTTCCTACGCCTATATATTTCCCTTTTGTTTTCCTTATTTCCAAATTCGACAGTTTCAGTCATCTGGGACGGATTAAATAATACGTGAGAGGAAACATGCAAAATATACCCTACTTCTTTGCTGGTAACCATGGCAACACTAATGTTTACATTCTTCCTTCTTCGTTTTACAGTCGTTGCCGATATCAATAAATCGGATTCAATCTAAATTATGGAAGGTTTATTATGTTCAACCCGCCTGAAATCTTTATTCTTTCACTTTGACCCTTTTGGGTACTAGGGTACATTATAGACAGACTTAAGAAGTCTCTTCGGCTCTTGGACTCAGTCAAACTGTTTCCTCATCACGATGTATAAAAATGTCTTTATGCTGGTGAACTGATTTGTTATAATATGAACAGAAAGACACTGAACCTAATGAAGTGCAGGATTTGTTTTCAGTGAATAAATATCTTCGTAGTACTATGATTTTAAGGTTAAAACCAGTTGCAATTTCAATCAGAAAATTCATGCCCTGTCATACGTTTTCCTCCATACATCCTTATTAAACCTGATAAGTGAAAAGACTTACAAAAAAATAATTTTGTTAAAGAAAGTTTGTACAATACTAGGATATTTTGTACTCTGCATGGCATTTCAAAGGCGCTTTCAATGTCTTAACTACAGAACAGTATGGTTGAAAAATAAAATTCATCGATCCTATATACTCCCATCTTAGAACATTTGGGTTTTGAGATATAGAACGGTAAAGTTCATTCACTCAATGACATACTCTACAGTGCACGAAAAGGGTTACTGTAACGCACGTACTCCACAGATAACCGTTCTTGAAATGTTTTAATTTTCTTTGAGCCACTACCAGACTTCATCTTTTTCAAAATAAAGGTACCCCGAAATCATTCACGCTTCAACATATTTTTTTCAAGAAAAATGACAAGGTCTGGTACCTTCACAAAAACTCTCACAAAAAGTGTTGCCCAAAAGACACTTCAAATCAATTAGAGTATTTTATAGCCTATTTCAGCACTTCGAAAGCTTTAAAATGAGTGTTAGACCACTGAGTTAAATTTCAATCCTTTTAATGTATTAAATTCTCTCTAATTATACCCCAAAGTATATACGGGAAATAACGTGTATTGTTCAATGGAAAGTACGTTTCTTAGATTTATATTTCTAATTCCATTAAGAGTTTACAATTCAATACGCCAGCTCTTTTCAATGTTCTTTTTAACACTTTCTCTACATGTTTTAAACCCACTTTCCACGACGCATGAATTTCGGTAAACCTTTAACTTTAGGCAGATTGTCGTTGCAGACATTGTCTTTGGATTTCACACCCTGATCTTTATAGGTCACGAGGTTTATACCTGAATTTGCCAAAATCTAAGAACCCATTGAAGCGGTTATCCTGATACTGTGCTACCAGCCATTACACTTTTGTGGAATTCACTACCAAAATTACCATAGAGTTCACTAGTTATAACCACATAACACTGTTTCGCTCATAAGGAGGACGTGATGGCCAAAGATGACTTCTCTATTCTCTCCAATGATCTTTTAAAACCATCTTGAAATGTTGTTGGCGTTTGATGGCCGAGGAAGCATGACAAAAGAGTAAGGTGTATTATTTACATAGTCTTAAGAAAGTGACCTCACTGGACTCTTGTAAAGCCCATGATTTCTTAGTTTAATTTAATGTAAATAATGGGTTAAAACCATTAAAGCTTTCTCCTGTTTTTGTCTCAGAGACTTATGTATAACTGTCCGGCCAGTAAATCCGCTGAACAAATTGATGTTCATTGACAACTGCAGACTTGCCTAGAAGGAAAATCGTAAATTGTCGTTTTGACTAACTTTGTGCTTTCACACAATCCTGCAATATATATATATATATATATTTATATATATATGTATATATATATATATATATATTCATATATATATATACGGTAAAAGAAGCATCACACCATAACACGGAGTATAAAATAAAAGCAAGTTAACTGTAGTACTGGCTCTATATTTCGGTAGCAAGCTGCCTTCGTCAGGAACGTACTAATTGAATGATAAAATAGACACAAGAGCACAGACTCAATACACGAAAAAGGAATTTACAACGCAAGGTTGAAAAGTTAAAACAGGTGGATACAAATCTAGACACTAAAAAGATAGACATGTAAAATATTAATGGCAATAAGGAGACAAAGAGGCAGCTTGCACCAAACGCGGGCAGGAAAATAAACAATAATAACAAGCAATCAGACCAGAATACCTAACCGATCAAGCAAAAAAAAATCAAAAAACAAAAAAAAAACAAAAAAAAAAACAAAAAAAAAAAACATAAAAAACAAAAAGTAAAAGGAAAACATTAAGTTACAACATCCTACACCTTTTAATTTGAATAAAAATCCATCATTTTGGTTTAAACCATACGGAGTAATGAAACAGTTTCCAAACCCATTTTCTCTCCTTCTTATTCAATAATTCATGAAGTTGTTGCCTATTAGCTACATGCACAGAGTCAACAAAATGCACATGGAAATAATCCAAAGTATGATGAATTAAATGATCATATAACAGTTTATTGTCCATTTTATTAAGTTTTCCGGCCGCATAAAAACGGAAGTCACTTTTATGACCCTTCATACTGGATCTAAAGTTGTTACTTTGACCTACATGTTGCAGATTGCACATAGGACATTGAATAACGTAAACAATCCATTCCGAGTCACAAGTAGTATCACGGTTATAGTAATTAAAAGTTATTATTAGCAGTACTAGTAATAGATTCTAAACAAATAAGGGAAACACAAAGCTTACAACGTTTCCTTCCACAAATTCGGGGTGGTTTAGAAGCTCGGTCATGACCACCGTGGGGTTGGCGCAGCTTCGCCCGACACAGGGTTCTTCCCAAATAAGGGGGCTGGCTAAAACTAATAATAGGCAATTTAGGAACAGCAGTTATTTGGACGTCAGATTGGTGCAATAACGGCATATACCTTTGTCATATACCCCCCCTCTCTCTCTCTCTATATATATATATATATATATATATCTACACCCAACTTAACCCAGTCTACTCGCCTTGCGGACCAGTGACGTAACCAGTTTTCTATGTTCGGGCTGGAGGGGTGCAGGATCTCCAAATGGAAGGGCTGGTGTATGTTCTACCGATGTCTCCCACCGATTTGATGTCATATTTTTCAACATATCTCCGACCAACAGAGGGGGCTGCTGGGGGATCTGAGATTTTGTGGGACGGCTGGATCCCCCTTCCAAGCCCCCTCGTACCAACGCCACCGTTGCAGATGTTTTTGTAAATGGCCATTCGGAGAAAGAGATAAAAGTCCAATTTAACGGAAATCGGATAGCTGCTGGTTTAAGGTTCATAGAGATGGTCTTTATTATCAAAATAGTTAAACTTTTCCCAGGATGGTAAACACCTTGTTATCAAACTTTACTAGCAGAGTGTTTTTTGGGATGATTTACATTAACAGATCGTAATATATATGATATCATTGAAACGTTATCCAACTAGCTACCAAATATTCATCAGAAAATATAAAGTCAAAAAATGTGGTTGTTACAGATAACGCTTGTTCTGTAATCAAATTTTCTAACGTCATTAGATCAATGCATTTTATTTCCACAAAAGGTTTGGTATTACCAAATTCACGAGAGTGAAGGGGCAGACTTTTAGAAATTATGAGTTGCCTACTCAATTTCCAGTATCGACTGATCGATAACTCACCCTATCACCATTTCAATCAATCAATCGTTTTATCTGTCCATTTTCAATCAGATCATTTCACTCGACATACATATTTTCTCCTTCTAATAAATTTTCGTGAGCCTGAACCTTACGTAAGAGAAGATAATCCAATGATTAGCGTCCTGGCAGCGATGATGATGTTTCTGCAAATATATATATATATATATATATAAACATTTGTGTTATTTGTCTGAAATTTGGTCCACAAATCACTCTGTTTTCACATTTCTACACATAGCCTACACTACAAAAAAAAAAAAAAAAAAAAAACGTGAGGGATTCGAGAATTTTTCCAGATTTTCCCAGAATCTCAAATAATAATATTATGTCGATTTACTGGACGGAAAGTTGGAATAACTAATTTTGTTTATATTGAAATTATTATAGGGTGGGGGAAATATCTTTCGCGGCGAAAAATTATCAGAGGTCAAGGTATGTTTAGATTTGTATAGGCAGTTTAATTTTTTCGCTTTTAGAATTTCTCAAAAAGGAACATATTTACGGGGTGTTGCCTTTTTGTCCCTCTGTGTTTCGCTTGATTTCCGCGAAGGATAAATATTACCCAATTTAAGACTCTGGTGGAACAAGTGCATACGACAGAAACGACACTATTACCATAAACCCCACAGGAAGTATTTGATTAAAAAATATCAGGAGTATTCGTTTTGAAATTTGTATTTCAACAATTCGGTCACTACTTTTACACACACACATATGTACACGTATATAAGTAGATGAAAATCCGAAGAGATAAACCAAAGATAGACCAGAGGGAGTACTGTTTCGTTGACGTTAAATATTTCTGCCCAACATGGGACCTTCTCCAGTGACATTGCTTCTCTAAGAGTACACGTGGAACTTTCACCTGTTTATCTTTTATCTTATATATATATATATGTATATATATATAAACATATATATATATATATATACCTCCCATTCGATGCATAAGTTTACACGGTCATAGCATCCCCGATGTATGACGGCTTTGTGTTATTTTTCGCAGTTGCACAGACTTATGTATTTCACGTACTTGCGTAGTTTTACTATATTAAACGAAGCTGCGCTGTCTTACTGTTTTTAGGGTGTACACACACACCCTGCGACCTGCACTGAAGTACGCGTGTCGGTAAAGTTGTGTGAACACTCGTTTTTAGTTTCATCTGAATCGTGTTCTTACTAATTGGTTGATATTTTGTAGCCTAAAGGAAGGGCATGAACCCAAAACGTTGAGTTTTCTCCTAAACTTATAGCACTCATATCTACAACATATAGATATAGATATAGATATAACTATTGTATGTTAGTTCCTTCAATCCTATTTGGTGTATTGGTGGTCTGTGGATTGTCCATACTTAGCATGTAGATGACCATGTAGGGTGGGTGATCCCTATTTTTTTAAGTCGAGGTGAAAGGTCATTTTGGATCACAACCCTTCAAAAGGTGTTAACCTTATTGACATGATATCCCAGTTAGGATAACTGTGAGGGATCACATATTTCTCATGCTGGTGATTTACGTTTGTTACAATATATCAAATGGCAAGGAATCACTAAGCCTTTTGGCTTTCTGGTTAAGTCTGATATTTTTATTTGAGGGATAGAGGGAGGGGTAAGGCTTTCAAGGGCGCTGTTAAATGTTGAAATGGTTCGTTTAGCATCCATTTGATCTAACTCTCCCATTTGTTTGGGCGTTTCGCGTTGACATCATGGATACCTCAATGAGTTTCATCCTTAGTCATTTCCTTGACACCCTCAGACCCGTCTAACAACTATTCGTCTAGACTGGGTGTACAGGAATGTAATTTAAGTAAATTAAATAGCTTGGCGTCAAGGCAAATAAAAACAAGTCATTAAAAATTATCAGAGCTGGCGAGTCTGTTTTCATAGCTCACGAATAGTTTGTGCAGAATGTCAAAAGATTCACAGAAGCCATCACTAAATGACTGGAATTGATCGATTTCGCACAACTATTTACTAAAATAGGTAAAGAAGTGTATGATTCAGAAAGCAGTAATAGATAATGTTCACGTAGTGGTCGCAGTTCTGCCAGAAACATCTTATATCAATGTTTGTTTATGTGTGCTAATTCCTATAGAGACAGTTTTGTAATGATATTAACATTACTCGGTGACTTTAAATAAATGCAGTACCGGGTATTCTAAATCTGCATTTTTCATTTTCGTTGGTAAAAAGTACCACATATCTTTAGAAAGAGAGAAAGGGGTGAAATTCGGGAAAGAAATGTTGTAGATAGTTTGCTGCTTTAAAGGGATACACGATTTCGTATAGCGAAATAAAAATGCAATACTTTCGTGCGCAAGCATTACAAAAAGGGGCTCTTTGCGAATTTAACCACGTGGTGCCCAGACTGTAGCCCCTGGTTTTCATCACAAATAAATGACCCGGCAACTTCTTATTTCGTACAAAGTGCTTGACAACAACTTCCAACTTATCAAATTTGAAACTGAGGTTAGTGATCAATTAGTAAGTGAGCATTTTTCTAAGTTTATGTATTCAAAATGTTCTTGATATGTTTACACTGACACGTTTCGTGGGCTCGTTTCACATGTTTCACGAGCTTGAGGTATCTTGTTCACTCTTAAAAACGACCGGTTCAGAATTAACCGAATCCGTCCAAATGAGCACTGAGCCCAAATCTGGTCAAATATTAACTATATTTTGGTTTATTTTGAAGAGATAATTGTTAGTTTTGCTCTGAAACTAGTCAAATATTTACCCTTTTCGGTTGATTGCCCATTGGAATACGTTTTCGGCTCAAATCAACCGGACGTTTAAAGACTGTATTAGGCCTAATAGGTAAGTCCGGCAAAGTGTAATTGGCTGTGTGTTGCAAAACGTGGATAAGACTAGCGTTTGGTCAAAGCCAACATAATTTAAAGTTTAATGTAAGAGGATATAAAGTGAAAATTAAACTCCGACCTTTTATTAATTATAAATAACTTAAACAGTTTAATATGCTACATGAAATCAACATTTTAAGAAGGGCTGATATAGTTTAAGTCTCATCATTTTAAAAATTACAACTTGTCCTTTACGTAAAAGGGACAAAATTAACCTGGATTGATCTTCCTTTTCTTGTGAACACGTTCAAATATCCGATGTTTCCCTAGTGATTTCTGTTTTGCATCAATTTCGAGGGTGGACCTATTTAAAAGTTCATTGTAGCTTTTCAAGTCGCTGTCATATAGGTTTTCTCAACTTTTTATGATAATATTTCATCAGTAAATGGTACAAGTCGAACACTTTCATCATTTCATGACTCATGATAGGATTCATGTATCCACTCATTAATATTTCCTTCCATTTCTTATCCCAAAATTGAATAAGATAATCTGTCAATCAAACATGATGAATCAAATCCCTATAATTTAATACCTCTTGTCGTGAAGACTTCGGTAACCTTCAACAAGTCTACTTTAGTTAAGTTTAACCATGCAATGTAGACGTAGCAAATCATATTAGAAGCGCGACCTGATGCTCCTTTTGAATGATGAAGTGAATCACAAGGTTAGAATATGTTAATAAGACGCCAGTTCGGATGCCATATTTTACATAGTTAAGTTGAATCACCTTATACGCTCACCTCATTATTTCAAATAAAAAACATATCTTAAAAACTAGAGGATACGTGAGTTCTAGTTGAAATCATACATTCTAGTAATCATAAACAGAAATCAAAGCTGCTTGTTTATTTCTCTTCGTGCTAATAATGTCATGGGGTATCACATTTCAAATGAACTTCTCAGTGTTTGTTGGTGAAATACTCGTTTATTGCTTTAAAAGTAGTTTAGAGTGTATGAGGTGGTGAGCTTTTGTGTTATGGAGTGAGGGTGGGACCAAAACTGACCAAGACACAATGCAGCAACCACCTTTGCTGAGCAAATTTATCTTTAGAGAAACATAGTGGTTGTGACGTGCATGTTCTCGTATCGCCCTTTATAGGTAGATCCTATATCTCTGAAATGTTTCTTCCAGTGTATGATGTTACCTACTATATACCTACTGCTGGTATTATTCTGATAACAAAAGGTTTTGTTAATACGCCTATCTTTTGGTGAAAGGAAAAGCGATTTTAATGTATTGCCTAAACTCCAACAAAAATAATTACCAGAAATAGTAGCAAGCGTCGGTCAAAAAACTGAATGATACCGTAATCATAGATAATTTAACTTTCATCTAGGGTTAATTTTCGCTTACTTATGGCGCCATGACCAATTATAAGCTTTTAGGAGTGAAGAATATGATAGGTAGATTCAATAATATTAATGTTTATAACCTGCTAATTTCAGGGTATATTATTCAATTGGTACAGTGCCTTTCATGTAACATAGATTCATAAACAAAACTTTTTGAAGTGAAAATGAAGGAAGAAAAAGGCAAATGCACAGATTGGGCATTGAACCCAGGCCAAGAGTTTGAATATGAGGCTTCTGCCACTTAGATTGGTTTCTCCATTACTGATGTTCACAATCTTCTCTTCTTTAATGAACATCACAGTTGGTACATTATGCTTTTCTTTTCCCGATACACACATCAGTTTAGTACGTCAACATATGTGAAATATATCAACATAAGTAACATGTAGCAAAGCTTCATGTATCCTCGTAGAAAACGGATAGCCTAAAATCCGGCACTCCTGGAAATGTATAAAGCGTACTTCGGCCACAAAACGCCAGGAGAGCAGTTGCTGCCTCTTTAAAAGTACTAGATATGTACTATGCTTAGTAACATTATGCTGTTTGGTTAAGAACAATAGGCCTAGTTGGGCAGACGTTTTGCTAACATTGTATTACTTTCGCAAGTATGAAAATCAATTAGATTTAGGTTACCAAGGTGTAGGCCTGAAGAGTACTGATACTGTGTTGAGCGGGCGCTGTGCTAGAATGTATCCCACTTATAATAAAAAAAAAGCAAGATAGAGCACTATGTGATCATTTGGCGCACTTGGGGAATTGTTTCATCTGTGTATTTCGGATGAGTAGACGTAAAATCCCTTCGAAATATAGTTGACTCGCAGAATCACACTAACGACGCAAAAGTATTGATGTAATGGTATGTTTAGGTGTAGAATCCGTAAGGTCAACAACGTGACAGACAGTGTTTTTGTTCGAAGCTAATTTTTTTCTAGCAGCGTCGCATGATGGTTAATCTTTTGAAATTTATCTCACATTCCAGGAAGATAAAAGGGTAAGGCGACTGTTGACGTTGTGGAATCAACATATATTAACCAGACACATCGCATTAGCTCACAAAATATCAAATTTTTGTCCGTAGTTAAGCTTTCGTGTTAGCAAAGTTAGATTTGGCGTTTGGAAATCCGTGTGATTGTTTGGGCGCTACATACTTGTCTGTATTTTTGTTCCTCGATTCGAGTCTATGGCTGACTTAACATGGTTGTTTAGAAATTAAAAGCATTTGGTTACCAGAGGAACTTTAACCTCTTCAAACATAACTGAAAAGTGGTTTACGGGCTCTGAGGGATATCACCAAAATGTGTCAGAGATAATGTCCGTTCCCTGTAGTATGTTGGGGTTCTCTGTCTGCATATTTTTGTCTTCGAATTTCATTGAGCAGGGTTAATCGTCCCACCTTTTATTCCATTGTGACACATGTAGCAGACTTTTTAACATTGACGAGGGTCTAATCTTATAAGGTAAGGGATAAACATATTCGAAATCAATTCAAGCGTATCAAGAGAAGTGAACTCATTCTTGATCCGACTGTAAATGGCATGTGGTCAACATATGAAAACTCAAACTAATGCTAACTCATGGTAAAGAACAAGCTTCGTCTATATTTCCCTTCTGACTTTAAATCATTCGGATGCCAGCGATATTGATTGAAACTGTGATGTTTCATTTACTTTGACTTATTGGGCAAATGTGAAGAGTTCCATTGCCGAATTTGGTGCGAGGCAACTAGAGTTATCATTGCCAACGTCTATGTGACTTTAGTATAACAGGATAGATACTTTTTCCTTTCACATTTTGAGTTTACATAAGGTAGGCTATGCTAATAATATGTTGCTCTTCTTACTGGGGACCGAGTTGCTCACACACAATTACAAAGACAGAAAATTTCGCCAAAAGAATTAAATATGAGTAAGGCTCTTTTAGACAAAATGACAATACTTTACAAGAGATCACTGCGTTTGTCACTGAAAACCATTCCAGGTCCGTACCTATGGGTGGTCAGTTGACCCCTCCTCCAACAGACAGGTCCACTCATACCAACAATTTAAACATACACTTACTTCAAAACTTGCAAATTAAGCTGAACCAGTTTATGATCAAGAACAAGCTCTGACAAGCTCTTACATATAAACTTTTATTCTACTAGCTGCAAACGACTGTATCAGTAACAATTTAAGGAAGGTACCCCTGATTGATGAAGTATTTCATTGTGACAGTTCCTAGGGAAACTTTAACCTTTCAATCTCCCCCCCCCCCCAAAACTACCCAACTCAATTTAACAAGTTTAACTTAATGTCCGAGTTGTGTTCTCACTTAATACACATGGAATGAAATATCGCTCCATTTGGAGTGAATTTTCACTCCACGCCGGGTGAAATTCACTCTTCCTTAGGAGTGGTCCCTTAATTCCCTCTTTTGGAGTGAATTTCACTCTTTTTGTTTTTAGAGCGTAGGAAGATGGCCCCACCCATTCAACAACCTGTTCACTGGGCTGAATACAATTTTTCGGATTCTTGTTATTATCTTTACCTCTTGAAGCTTATCCGTCTGATTGTTTGAGGGTTAGCTATAACCTTTAAAAAATCATTTGACAATTTTTCGCAGGAGCACATCAGAGGAACTTTGCCTTTCCTACCTTTCGGTATCCCATCTGATGGTGGCTGCACAGACAACCTTACAAGGAACCATTTCTTCAGTATCTTGGAATTGCCTGGGACAATCCGGCAGCCAATTTCCTTACCTTCAGATGTAAAAAAAGAAAAAACAATGAGAATGTTGACTTTTGTTTTGTGGCTCAATTTCGTACCGTTATAAGTAGATAGGCACGACTCTGTTGTTGGTAATGTGTGTAGGATATTCACCGTAAACTGGCCTCTTGTAAGGCTAAGCCTATCATGCAATTCAGTTCACGTCTACGCATTCGTGTAACCATGGATATCAAAACAAGAATGTGATACCCTTCACGACCCGTCGAAGTCTTTGTTGAATCTCTTATAACGAGAGACTTTTTCAAGTCTTGTTAAAAAGGTCGTTGAAGTTGTCCTGTAAAGGACAGTGGATGCAATAATAATAAAGGAGAACATGAAACAATTATCCTACCTTTCGTGGTTCGTTGACCTGTACAGGATCTAAAATAATGTCTGCAGGTGGTATGGAGACGAAAGATATGATACGAATATGATGACGAACTTTGTTATGTCAATGTATCTGAAAACTTGATACCATGTAGAATTTTCGCGATGTTTACTAAAAAGATTATTGCAACATAGTTGCAAAAGGTATGTATTTCTGTTGCGAAATGTTATTCTTAAAACGCATTTGTATCAAGGAAAACTAAATGTCAACGAACCGAAAATTTCATAAATGTAAAGGGTTCAATGTATCGTGTCACATTGCATTCTTATTGCGAACCCCGAACGACGTAAAGGGAAACATGTGTACTTCGAAGACATAATGAGGAAGAAGGGGAGGGGGAATGAAGGGTGGGTGCGTTTTCTTCTGTTTTTAACGCAAGAGACCTATACCAAGCAGTCATACAACACTGGCAACATGTTACGCAAAGCCTGTTTGTGAGTTAAACAGAATAATCGTGCCACTTATTTGAGTCCAGCTATAAGTTGCGGTGCTTGCTACGCACCAGCAACCAATGTCGCCGACACAAAACTGAGAATCTTGGCTTCTCCCAAGATCTCTTCTTAGACGGTTGGTTTTATCGAAATACGGTGTCGTCCAACTTACTTAAAGAGATGGTTGGTTTGTTCTACTTGTGGACAATATGGTGACCTCATGACTTTTCTAAGGGAGTATTATGGGGATATTTCTTCATTTAAAATGCTGGGCGGTTTCTGTTCTTAGAACGGTTCTGGTATATACCAGTCTGACGTTGCTGTGCCAAATGTGGATGTTTTCAAATAGCTCCATCGTTTTTCTTATTGAAAAACTTTGCATTTTCAAAAAACATTAACACTACATACCTAACCCTGTGCAAAACACGCCAAAAAGAGTCGTTACCATTTACCCAACCTGTACTCCGCACAATAACTAATGTCACGGCACAGCAGCTACTTTAGACATGTCTTGTTTTTACGAGCGAATGCGAAGTACAGCAGTTGTTTTATGGACTTAAACTATTGTGTATGAAAGTACCGTAAGTTGTAGATTAATGGATGTTAGCTATAAATAGAGTTAATTTATGTAAG
>WURT03001698.1:0-16999 GCA_009936505.3 Holothuria glaberrima
TTCTGTATTTTCTTCTTTGGAAAAAAAAACAATTCCAATAAATTTTGAAAGAGAAATATATGAAATAAAATTCTATGCTCACTTTAGTCCCGAATGACTCCAATCACTCAGTTAATGGATCATGAAAATTTTAACATTAATCGAAAATTCCTCAATTGAACGAATATTTGATCGTTGATTCGACATTACACATCACTTTCACGAGAATTTCTCAATCCATGCTTATTTTTTGTAAGCTCCTAAACATTTGCAAATTTTTTAAACAAATTTTTTCTTCAAAAGGTAACGTATGTGGCACCAAACTGCATGTAACGACACCTAATTTTTCTAAAATTTTCAAAGGGAGAGGGACACCTCCTCCCCTTAAACCCCTCCCCAGGCCGGCGATCACACAGCAAACTGCATGACAACCCGTCAGAAAAAACCACTTCAAGCATTATGCCACTGTCCCCCGTTTTATTGCCTCTTTCAACGTACCAGAAATTAGAATTCAGTAAAATATGGACACTTTCCAGTCATATATCACCTCCAAAAATATACAAAAGATAGCACCATTTTGCTTCTAATCAACCTTAAATTCACAAAAATTTCTCCCCAGGCCGGCGATCACACAACAAACCGCATCCGTCACTATCTAGTTTTGCCTCCTCATCGAACTGCTGTGCCCCCTTGTGCCCCCCGAATAAAAAGTCTGGTGACGCCACTGCGTCTCAAGCCTACTTTGAAAAAAAAACACCTAAATCTCAAAAAATTTTTATTCTCTTCCAAGTATCTTTCATGATATCTAGGTACATAAATATTACATATTCAAGGTAAATCAAGGAGTCACTCCTCTTAAGTTTCACAATTCAGTGAGAAAAAATTTTGTCACATGATTCTCAAGATCCATTCAAGAAATAGACAACTACGGTATACTAAATCTATATTGGGGGTGACTGCATTTTCCCTTTAAGCATAACAGGCAGAACTGACTGCAGTCATAGGTTTTGGAGATGTTAAGTTTTATTAACGTAAGTGGATATCTTTGTTTAATCGTTTACAAAAGGTTTAGCGTCTATCATGTAAAGTTGGTCAAAATGAAAACAACACTAAATGATTAAGTGTACATGGCTACCTGCACAAAAACAGCAAACTCTGAAAGAAATCACGTAACTATCAAAGTCTACAGTGCTAAATTATTCATAAAAATAACTCCGCAAGTGCCTCATTTGAATGCCGAAATTCGAATACCAAACGTAATCCCTGAAGGAGTTACGTCCCCTGATGCGACAGTTTGACTTGACATTACCCAATCTCAGCCAACAGACCCTTTTTGTCATAGGTCTGTTATGCAAAGCCCTGTTCCAGATAGGACAGTATGATCACACAAATTTCTAAGAATAAGCAAACATCAAAGACGGTTTCCCTGATATAGTTTCGTAGCATTTTCAATAATATTTCATCATCATTACAACATAAATTGGGTATCGGAGAGTCATCAGGGTACACAGACGTAAAACACCATGCAAACCAAATACACAACATGAACTTGAGTGCCATTACCTTCATCAGGTGTATCAAGTTCTTTTAGCTAGCGTCAGAGTAGTCCCTCCAACCCCATAATAGTCTTTGCATGGTCAAGTGGTTAGAGCATCCGACTTGCAGACGGAAGGTCGGGGGTTTGAATCCTGGCTGTGTCAAACCAAAGAATTTTAAAATCATGGAACCTACTGCCATTGTGCTTGGTGCTCAACATAAGCAATGGAGTAGGGAAAACAACCCAGTGCGCCACAAATGGAAAAAAAGGCCGTGGCTGGCCGGACTTAAACCAATTGGTTACAAACTGAGCCGTAAAACCTCATCTAACTAACTAAACCCCAAAATCTTGTGGAATGTCTTTGTATCCTAACTGTATTGGATCAGTGAGTTGTTACAGACTTTCTGATTAAAGAATTAGGTTAGTGACGTCGGTGCCTTCTGCAACACGTCGTAGCACATCCTTTCATAATCTTTTTTTACTCGTGGGATTGACCTGGCAGTACTTGTTTACCACTAATTGAGCGAAAATGGCCTGTTTTTAGCCTGCGGTCAGACCAAAACATTTGAAGTCTTCCTTATAATATAGCCTTTATATACGTTCGTTGAGTCTTTGTGCACTTTCAATGGATACGTGTTGACCAGACGTTGCCCTAGCCGGACCTTTGGCCGTTTAAAACCGTGAAAGGTAAACATTGCTTTCGCGTCCCGTAACGATGTATGCTGCCGGGCATTCTAGCGAGTCTCCAAAGACAAAAGGCACATCTCAGGCAGTTAACTATTGTTGAAATATTCTTTCATTAGCACATGAACGTGTGTATACCTTAGGCAGGAATCTTTCTTCGTTCACGTTACTCTCAAGCTCGACTGTTCGATAGTTTATTAAAATATTAAAGTGCGAAGTGACCGATAATCATCACTGACTTCTCTCTCTCTCTCACCACCTCGCCATCTTGTCTGACGTGTGAAAAGGACTGTGGAACAATGGTAATGCTACGGCGCTCATGATAACTCAATTAGGAAAATTTTTAATGGGATTTTTAAAGAATAGCCCACATATAGGTAATATAATAAGCAAAAAGAATAAAAGGAATGCTTACGAAAAGAAAGGGAGGAATGAAAGTAATTTCACCGACTAGAGTTGCCACCCTAGTGGCAAACTCCCTGATCGAACTCACAAGTTACAACACAAGTTCCATTTAACACCAACTTGGCGGCAGACATTCATTCATGCTCAGGTACAAAATACAACTATAACATTGGATAACAAATCCTGAAGCACTTGTTTACGGCCCTCTCCAAGAGGTATAGACATGGAGACACGTCATGGGTAATGTGTTTTAATGACTGTGTGAATTTGAGGGTAGCATAATACGTTCGTTGTACAATGGGGGGGGGGTTGTACACCCCCTTACCAACCTGTGGCTATCGCAGTTGCGCACAGTGGGTGTCTTCACAATTAGAACCCTACCTCATACTCACAATCCCTCCCCTATCAAGCAAATGCATTGTCGCTTTCGAAACAAACACCCTAAATTGCAGGAAAACATTAAACCAAATGAACGTGAAATTTAGTCAACGACCTGCTGACAGATTACATATGATTGCTTGTCGATTAGGGAAACTTTTTATAACAAATACCATCATACCATCATCCCCCTTGCCCCAGGTCTGTCTCCCGTACACTTATGGTTGTCCATAACCATCCTCATGTCAATCTGATTATGGAAAATAACTAGCCTTAGAAGGAATGCTTTAATATTTTGTTCCTCTAGGCATGCAATGTGCACACTGGCTCTACTTTTCTTCATCTCTCAGGAAAGTTACAATAAACACCGTCGTTGTCACGCGAAGAGAATGTGCGAAGTGATCTCGTGTTCGTCGAGGAAGAAATCACCTGGTAACAAGACAACAGCCTCCCCGAGGAATGCGGTAACCTGACATCGTTGAGACTGAATTACTCGAGAGAGTAAAGCCTTGCTAAAAGAAACTTCGCCGTCTCCTGCCTTTGCCCTGACATTTGATGTAATATTCAGGAGAAAATGTAATCAAGAAATATGGAGGAGATTAAACCTCCAAGCAATTTTTTAACATTCGATTGTAAATGTAAATATTTTCTCCCAGTTTTGGGATCATTCTAAAAGTTGATTTTCTGGCAATGGAGAGAGAGAGAGGATGATGGGAGACTTGTAGCAAGCACATGAAGAAGTATTGTGTCCTTCTGTCTCTCTGAAACTGTTAGTACTCCATGGTTAAAATATGCTACATTGAAGCTATAAATTGCATTTCGGGGTCTATTATTAGGGAATAGTGTTATCTCGACTCCATATTTGGTAAAATAAAGGACCCGGCTTCACTCGTCTTTTTTTTTTTGCCAGATGTGGAGTCTCGACGATTTACCACTAATACTAACGGCAAATATAATTAATTGACATTACCCTGTAATGCCCACAATGCCCATCAAAAAACAAAAAAAAAAAAAAAAAAACATTTCCTCTTTTTTATTTTTTGGCATTGAAAGTACGAGAATTTAGACGTCCTGCATCAAGTGCAATAGCGTCATTGTTTAAAAGGGGAATATTCTCATCCTAGACACTTCCAATTCTCCCAACTAAGTTAGTTCTAGCTTCACCCATAATTGTCTTTACGTTCTCCTTGATGCAGACACAAACATAGTTTATTGCTTAAGACCATATCCTGGTGAGTAAACAAGGATCCTAATGTGTAATCAAAACACTCTCTATGCATGCTGGGTAATATGAGCTGCTCTGCATCTTTTGAATTTTGTAACTTTGATGTCAATAGAAGAGTAGTCACGAACTGAGATTTCTGCTTACCCCCAAGTAAAAAGTCATACTTGGGGTGATGCAAATCCCTCTTTAACATATCAAAAGTTAGCACATTTTTGACGGTTTTCGGATTCCCAGAGGTACTGGTCGTATTCCTGAACAAAGAAATGGTGCCTGATATGCTTAGATAACTTCGATATGGAAACTTAAACTTACTATTAGGCTACTGCTGCTGTAGATCCGTTGTGGGCATGCACTTGTCTACGGAGTTTCGGCAGATAGTATATGCAGGCTACCGATGACTTTTTCATATGTTACTGTTGCATTATGAGTCAAAGGTTATTACACCATGGATGTATGTGGCTAACTTAAAACTGCAAGTGTGTTTCACCGATGCACACTGGGAAGGAACGTTCGTAGGGTTGAACTGAGTACATTTAGTAGCCGACCAATTAGCCTAGCGTACTTTGAGCCGCATTTTAAAATATTCGATTGGAATGCTATGGCCTCACAGCAAGCATCTTCGGTTCGAGAAACTAAAGCACGGGATGAAAACAGTTTAAAATCCGCCAAACAAAAGTATTTATCACTATTTTTGGAGAAATTTACCTACATACAATGTAACCATAGTGCTACAGTAAACTTTGAAGATATCCTGGAGACTGACTTCGAAACTTTCACCAAACTACATATAACGTATCTCAATCCATCATGAGAAAGTTTGGTATTAATGTAACGATATCAACTCATCGAGTACACTTTGACAGCACTCTTATGGACTTGAATACTGACGGAGTGACAGACTCAAAATACCATTGTTGAACCCGAGGCATATCCGAAACTTGCAGTTGGAATTTTACATTTTCTTGAAAGTTTGCTCATGGAATGCCCTCTAACTTAGATAATTAAGAAAAAACATGGTTACGGAAATAACTCATTACTTTTAATGGCGTATTTCTTTTGTATATGTATGTTTTTAGCGATTTACCCCTTAAGTGACCAACTCATTGTACCACCATATGACTCTGCAACCGTCAGGCCCTTATTGGCACATGAAGCTAGCGCTGAGGACTAAAACTCTGTTGTACTCTGAGATGATTTCGATTACTGAATAACGGTGTACAGGGTAGGAACATGTAGGGTGTATTAACGTTAGGCCTATGTATTGTACGAATTTTACACTACGTCGAACGATATGAGGTGTTGAACGTTTTTGAATTACCCAGGGGTAAGTCACTTTTCAGGTAAAGTAGACGTTTTTAGCTTTACCAGAGACATTCAAAGTCAATGGTGTATTAGCCTTAAGTCAGGCTGATACAGGTTTGTATGCCTAGTAGCAGTACAACCGATTATTGTAGACCACTTGGCTATGTCGTTAGGACATATTAGTATGTATGTACAGTACTACTAATTACAAGGTTTTAGGCTTCATGATAGTTGCCATAGTGACAGTGGACAGTTTCAAGTGTTCTTATTGCAAGTGTTTTGTACATGTTGATGAGAGTTTCTGACCTTGGGGTGTGTAATAATGGGTCTCAATAACTCGTAACTAGAGATGAAAGAAAAAAGTTTAAAACAGTGAAAAATTCTAACATTCTTCCCAACGACGATATAGTGGCATCAAATAAATACGTGTTCTTTTTAGTCTGCATTTTCTGTAGTTTTCTGTTGTTTCAAATAATCCAACGAACATATTGATTAACTTAATTTTTCCAAAAAGATTCATTAAGAGCTACACTGACAAAAAATACAAAGAATTTTCAGAACTCGACTAATTCTCCATTATATTACTTCCTACTGTCTCTCAAAATGTACCTCACGAAACATTGAACGATTGACCGCTTAGATTACTGGCAAAACGGTAAGGTATGCAGTCTAACTTTAAAGACTTTAGCAATACACCACTTTCGCATGCAGTTTAAGTAACGTTGGCAAGTTTCACCTTTAGCAAGACTCGATCAGATAAGGTCCCTTACTTACTCCGGTCATGTGACTCTGAGGATATAGGAGCCTAATTTGCTCTTATAAGAAAGAACTTACTGCACTTGAAGACGGAAATAATAATGTAGGACTCGTTTCGGTGCTTTCTATGTAACCTTTGTTTAAATCAAATAGGTGCCTGGGCATTACTCACATTTCCTTCGGTACAAATTGCGTCGTTTTTTAACTCATCTCTGATTGGACGAAGGGATAAAAGAGGGCGGTTTGGAGCATTATGTTCTTGAAAGGCAGACTTTACCATCAAACACAAATTAATTCAACTACATCAATTGGACAAATTGACTTCCTCCAAAGATTAAATTATCAGGAACTGTACACCTTGTTACAATCTCAAGTGTCATTAACTAGACAAAAGAAGCAAATTGGTCTCATTTCAAACAAATTTCTGCCATTTAAAAGAGGAAAGAAGTTGTTACATTCCTACAAAGAAAGCTGCAGTTACCAAGCCAGCTTCAAGACGTTATTTAAAGACACATTGTCCAATTGTCATGTCAAGAGACGTACGAATATTTAGATACAATCTGCTCAAATTGTGTATTCGTAAAAGTGTTCCTAAAAGTCACAAAACTTAATTTTGTTTGTTAGGGATGGTTATTGTGGGTAAATGCAGATTTTGTAAGCCAAACGTGAAACGTACCGTTCTCGAGAAGACTAAAATACACTTTTAGACGTTGACTGGGTTGGAAATTTCTCCGGTGAGTAATGTGAAAACCTAATGTATTCATGGTCAGTGGGGATGGAAAATTATGCAACAATAGCTAAAGGCATGCAAAAAACAGCTAGGTAATATGATGCAGGCAGACATGTGCATGGGTTTCTAGGCTAAAAAGTTTTCGTACTGACTGCTACTGTGTTCAAATGCAATATCTTAGCACCAGTTTTTATGCATATCGACCTTTTGCTCAACACAGTGGCGTGGATCTGTCTCCAAAAGTGGGGGGAGGGGGACTTTTCACCATTTGCGAATCGCTGTCCTGGGGGAGGGTCTAAAAATTTTGCTCACGTAGGGTGGGCTAGATGCAAAATGGTGCTACATTTGGTGCTAAATTTGAATTAAATGTATCACCAACAATTTCTACTTTTTTAGGATTTTGTTTCATTTTGCTTGCTTAAAGTGAATTTTTTACTCAGTCCTTGGGGTAAATCGTGAAGTGAGTGAACAGTAAATAGTTGGACTTTTCACCATTTACCAATCGCTGTCTTGGGGGAGGTCTTGGAGGAAGAAAAAATGAAAACTGGAAGGTATCTATATGGCAAAAGGTGCCATATTTGGGCGGGATTTAGCTTTTAATATGTAGTGTCAATTCGTAATCACAGTTTTTGTTTTCATCATTTTTGAAAAAGTGAGGGGACTTTTGGGCTCTGTCTCCCTTCCAAAAAAGTGAGGGGGACGCGTCCCCCCTCCCCCATGATCCACGCCCATGGCTCAACATGTCGAATTTCAAATTCTCCTCCGCTGCCTCTTTGTAGACTTTCCTGCGCATATGCAGGCTATCCATACAGAAGTTTAGCAAAACACGTCGCACTACAAGAGAATCTTACGATTACAAACGAGTCTGGTTAATAAGGGTAACGCAGGAAGCTATCACCTTATACAGATACAGCAACATACGTAAAAAACTGAATCATCTGACTAACACCTTGGACAGATATTAAAAGCTCTACAATCTAGCTTCAAATACTTAGTTAACTATGCTTATGTCTAGCCCTCTCTCTAGTAAAACACACACACAACTCTCACACAGACACGCAACTATCTAATACAGCTCCCAGCCAAAGTTACAGTACCTTGAACGCAATTTAAATAGTACTCAAGGGCACATCCACACAATACTGTGTGTTATCTAAGGTACACAACTGATTGCAAATGGATCATTGACCAACCAGGGTAGAACTATTATTTGAATGAATATCAATCAAAGTGCGGTCACTTAATTATCAATTGATCATAATCCTAAATATGTTTGTGGTGATGTGATGATATAGCACCTTCAATATTACTATGACCACTGCGCGAGTGATTTACATCATGGTTTTAGATTGATTGACAGTTACAATTATTAATCCTTACGTAGATCAGACTATGTATGTAAACTCCAGGAAATGTGTGACATTCTTCCCGGGGCCACGCCTACTCAGGTAATAACTGTACCCATCAATTGTCTCACGGCACACTCAAAACATTTACCACATTCTAGCGACTCTGAGACACAACTTCACACACAGAGTGTAAGGCAGAACATAGTATTGTAATGAATATTAAGTGTCACTGGGTTGACATAAATCAAATAATTTATTTCTGCCTATTTAAAAAAAATGAAGAGAACAAAGGCGAAACACGAAATGAACAAGAAACTGAGGTTTGTGCGTGCACTTGTTTTCATGGTAACACTGGTTATGATAAAACGATATTTTAGCGAGATACTCTGCGATGTTAATTTCCCAATGTCAAGTAGTGATTGGATCAATGTAGAGATTTGACCAATACATGGAGAATTACTTGGAACATAAAATTAGCTTAACATCACGTTTTGTAAAACATGGTTCTTGAACCCCCTCTAGCTAGTATGGTTCTTTAAAAAACTTTGAAGTTAGTTCAGGTTAAAATGGGTATAAACTGCAAATTAAATTTGATAAAGTAAAAAAAAAAAATTGACCATTATTGTTCCTAAGGTTTTAATTTAAGATCTCCTTGATCAAGGCTTCAATATTTCCCATGCGTATTAAGATTAATCAAAGCCATTCAGGGCATTCTATCTTTCCTGTTAGCAGGTTAGGTTGATATAAATACATTCAACGCACTTTAAGGATATGGAAATAGAAAGACCCTTCGGGTGAAATTCCTGTTTGAACAGTAGCAAGTTAATAGTAATCATTGCATCAATTTACTTACTTTAGGTTTAGTAAACTTACCTTAAAGTGATAAGGTCGCATCATATTTTTATTTCCTTTGCACATAGTTATGATTAAAGTGGTATACTTCTTCCTAAAGCCTATCAGCTGGACCTAATTAACGTATACTTTGAATGCCGTTTTTCGTGAATTGTAGATGTTTTTGAGATGCCCTAGTGTACGTAGCGGCTAGTGAGAAATAAAAAACTTACATATCTAGTGAGGAATAAAAATATCCAAATATCAATAAGTTCAAAACACATTCCCCCTTCCGGTGAATTTTGCGAATCCGTCACTGCAAATTATAGCCATTACGTAAAAATTAGCCGTGAACGACAGGAGAGTTCCCTAAGTGTACATTGTAATGGAGAGGTGATTGTACGATAATTAAACTGTATGTTTTTTACATAAGTAACGATTTGCATTAGCTATGTAATGCTACGATGCTATGTGCGTTTGAAGTTACTAGAGGAAGTATTAAAATAGGTCTTTGTAAGGTATTACCAGGGTAATATGCTACCCCCCCCCCAAAAAAAAAATGTGATAACGAAAAAGGAAGGAGGAAGTGGCTAACTTTATATACCGTACCAAAGCTTTAAGCAAAGTCCAAACCTCGTTTCAGTTTCTGTTCATCTTCATCTTTCTAACTTTTTGGGGCGCCAAAGGGATCAATATTATAGTCAAGCCTGTGTGCATGTAATATTTCTTTTTGTGGAGGTTGACAAACGGTTGGAATTGAAATGTATGCATCCTGATGCAATCTAACAGAGGTGTTTCTTTAATTTACTGCTTTATTTTGTCCAGTGACATTCCTTTACTGTAAAGTGTCTACCACGACCTCCCAAGTGTGCTCACTGAAATTGATATCTCCGTCATCACCCGGCCCAAAACTTTTGATTTATGAATAAAGAGAATATTAAAACGGCTTCGTGACAAATTTACTTAGCCATATATTTGAACTTGCAAATTTTTACATCTTACACTACTTATCATGATATGAGACGGCTCAATTTAAGCCATTGATGTAAAAAAACTTGATATGTCATTGAAGGAAAGAAACAGGCTACCAATTTTGCTGATATTTGAAAATTGAGATGAAATAAACATTTCATTAACGTTCAAGCATAAACGCAATTTACGCCCATCTTATTCACAATTTATGACAGGAAATTTCACGAAAATGAATTAATGAAACGTTTGATAGATGTAATTATTCACATTCTTTTGGAGACAAGGAGGAGTGACAGTAGACTGCGTCATAATCGCGAAAATGCTAAGCAGCCAAACGTGGATTTTAAAACACTAGTTAAACACTTAATAATCACAACTCTTTACCATTTTAAGCAATCTTTTTTACGGTGTGTATTCTTGCTGTACCGTAATTTACAGTAAGCAAATAATGTGCCAAAACTTAAGGTTTCTGTAGGCTATACAAAGCAAGCTGACACTAGCTTTGAAGCTAGCTTGCCAAGGTGTTACACTGGTTTGAGATTAAGCAGGGGCAAAAGGAGAGTAAAGATTACACACTGAATTCCGTTTTCAATACTTACAGATTCATGGCGAGAAGTTGGTTATGATGTCAGACTTGCATACATTTTTCGTCACCCTTTTATGTGATTATTGACGATGCAAATAATTCTGATTTAAACTCAGAGTGTCCAGGGTGGTAGTTAGGATTACGAGGGGTCTATTTGTTTTTTTCTGTCACAAAAGCCCTTCCTTAGATCGGGAACTATTGCTATCTGAAGAACATTTTCTATGAACGTTCTGTAAATTAGTGGCTATATCTTGAATTCTAAATGCAAATTAATACAGATTGACCTCAGTTACAAGGTCACCAAGCTAATTTATCTGAGAGTCATTTAGCTGAATTATTTATGTAAGGGGTGATGCCATAGAAAAAACAAAATAGCCGAACTTTGTTTCTTGTAAACTGACTTTGCTGTTATACGGAGGAAATTGTAGAGGTATGCATTCGATAATCAACGATATTGTTTGTATTTGTGTTTGGCAACACAGACAGGAGAACCAAAATATTTCAACAAAAGACTTTTTAAAGTTTTTACATCTGCATGTCACATTTCCCTCCAGAGGTTACTTAATACTAGATAAGTGTTTTACATCAGTTTACAGTGTCGTCGCTAGATTTTCGAAGGGAAGGGGGGGGGAGGCACGATGAGGACACATCGTTCCAACCGAGGTCCACATCAACGTAAAGGACTGGACAGCGAAGGAGGCGTCCTGGTGACAAGTGGCGCTTCACCATAGGGCCCATTGTGGGGTACAGGGACAACGCCAATACAAACACTAACGAAGGATCTAGGGGTGAAACCCCTGGAGCCTCTTTGGTTTTTACAAAATTGTGCCCCTTAGAATGCAGCATTTAACAGTTCAACCATCTCCATGTATTAAACTAAGGGTGATTCATCAACATCTACGGCAGTGAATACGGGGCCTCGTCACGAAAGGTCCTTAGTTGTATGTGATTATTGAGTTGTGGGTACCTCAAAATTAAAAGTATGACGAATATATTTCTTCAATTTCTTCAGTAATAAATGAGGAAAAGGGTTGCTAGTGGGCGCTGAGACTGCTCCTGGTGCAAGCTCGTAAAAAAAATCCCGTTTTTAACTGTTAGATAAAATTCCGAGCAAATTCTTATGCTCCTTATAGAAGTTTCGACACTTTATGACTCCTAATGAGACTTTTGGTTCCGACTCGACAAACATTCAAGGGGAGCAAAGTTCCACTGCAACTTTAAAGCCAACGGTAGATAAAACAAACGGGCAATAACAAATGAGATGAAGCTGTTTAATTATGATCATGTATTATTGGATGAACATTGAAAAAGACAACAAAAATCGTTTCTTTAACAATTTTCGAACATAAAATGGGACTAAAGGATAATCGATGTTGGTACTGTATTAACTGGAGAGGACTTACTTCGGTTGTGGTCCCATAGCTGTTGAAAGTAGATGTGCTCGATACCTCTGGAATATATTTCTCAGTAGGGCAGTGTTTCACAAAGTTAACAAAAATAAATGCCCATAAAGGGTACGTCCCAAACATGTAGTTTTGAAAACAGATTGTTAAAGCTTAGCCCATTTACACAATGGTAAAGGGACAGTAGATCCTGTTTTCGAAATGGCTATAAAAATAGATGTGTTCGTGCATAAATGTTTCAACACTCAAAGTCTTATTGCAGTATCGAGGGACACGGGGGGCTACGGCCAAAGTTTGGGGACAGGCTTCCCCTTGGTCTCACTTGGGATCGTCACTGTCAGTAAAGAATTTGAGCAGGTGCTCGTTGCTGCCCCTTTAGGTTGGTCAGTCTATCATACAGTTCATCTTTTATTCATAGGAATACATTTACAAAGTTCATGTAGAATAAGAACTTTGATGCTTGCCTCCTTTACTTTTTGCAATTTATACAGATTTCTCACTTTCGAAGTATGACAATGTTTATGATCTGAAATAAGCAAATGATACTGCCATTTTTGGTTCGTGTAGTGATAACGTTCTGTCATATGTCACTTACTACTAGTCAGCAGTTTATAGAGATAGTCACTTGTTCATCATTGGTAAGAAAGCAAAAGAATTAATTGTTAATTATTACAGTCAGAATGCAAAACCTATTGTTATTGGCAACAATCCTATTGAGATTCCAACGGATTCTAATAACTGGGGATCGCTTTAAGTATTACTCTTACTTGGAATACCCACGCAATGAGCATGGTGTTAAAGCCGAACAGAGGCTTTACCGTGTTCGGAAACTCACCAGGTTTGGTCTTAACAACTTTGGCTATTTCAAAATACGGTATTTTCTTATTGCTCACAATGCTCCCATCTGGCTATTATCTTGCAACAGAAGTCAAGTAAACCATCTAAACCAGTGCCGTACCTCAAAACCTATACTCCTATCACAGATGATACATTGGTCACGTGATTTTAGAGTGTGCCGTACGTATTGTTGTGACTAAGACCATCTATACTATACTATAAGTACGGAGGCAATATCGGACTGAGCGTTTTAGAAATTAATTTTTACCCAGACATATAAAAATTTTAGACTCTAACATACAGAGTTAACTTTTATGTAAACCCATTTCATTATATTGTTATTTTTTGATGGATATCATAAGCTGACACTTACTTTGGTATGTTGTTTGCTTCCTTGCTTGGGGGGGGGGGCATTTCGGGGCAATGCCCCCAAAATATTTCTGCCCCTCCCAAATGAAAATTGAAACTGCATAATAATTAATGTGGTGGAATATTTTATGCCCCACCAATCACAACATTTGCCCCCCTAAATACGTGAAGCTGGCTACGGGCCCGACCTGCTTACTCCCATTTGACGGGATGATTTTTTATGTCTTGATTTGGGCTGCAGAGGCCAACGATATAGGTTACCCTGACAATAAAAAATTGCCTCAAGACTGTTTTTATAAGCTGATAATGAATCCGGCATACCTGTCTATCTGTGATCTCTCTACGTGCCTCAGATTTACTGAGACAAAGAATCGTGTGTTGGTATTTAACAATTCCTAAAATCTCTATCGTACATTTTGCCGTAACAATTATGGCATTTATGTAAATGTATGCGAGAAGTGCTGTTTTGCTTCTGTATTCTCGGTTTGGGCGCATTTTTGAAGAAGGTATTAGTTAATCAGCTACATGTTTTGACATAGGACTCATACAATCTATGTTAAGAAATCTGCACCATTGTCTAGACAATTAAAATGATGTTTTTGTGAACGTTTGATGATGTCACAAGTGTTCACAACTTATGGCCATGTAGACCTATGGTTGTAAAAGTGAATGGTAGTGTTACGATCTCGTTACTTATCTCATGTAAAGGACCGTCTCACTGAAACGAGTACCTTGCTTGTCAAGCCGTTACTCAATCGGGCCCCCGGGGTCTCTCTTTGGACAGTCGCTCATCAGGAAGGCTCATGGGGCTCGACCCACCCCTAAAAGTTATCAAGTTAATTTTTTAAGTTACTTGTAGTATATTTAGAGTATAGTTATTTCAAAGAGGGGTAGAAGAGGTGTGCTTATTACGACATAACAAAGGCTGAAAATGGCTTCTGCGCAAATCTGGGAAATATTTTCAGGTGTGCTTACTACGACATACCAAAGGCTGAAAGATGGCTTCTCCGGCAATCTGGGAAATATTTTCAGGAACAATTTTCATTTTTTTATATTCGCCACGGACCATGAAATGATGGCTATCTGCGAAGATGACATCACGTTGTTTAAAATTCCGACCCTCTAATATACAGATTGGGTGCCCCGTGTGCGTGAAGGGTAACTCACATGTAATGAGCTCAGGGTTTCCATAGTTTATTAGTTTCAACTTAAATGCCATGTTTTTAACCATTCTGCTAATTTTGAAAAACAATTATTAAGTCAGAAAAAGCATCAATTCAGAAAATAAGTGAAACTGTCTAGTTCAACTGGTGTATTCTTTGTTTGAATGGTAACTAATTTCTGAAAAAGTAGTTCTTTCAGCATATGATACATGCGTTTATGTTTTGAAATTATAGTTATTGGCGGCATAAATTGAACAATGCATTTTTGTTCCGCTTTACCTTTATGTGACACTATAGGTTTGCGTGAAATGGGACTAATTTTATTAGAAATATTGATTTACTAGCCAAAAAATTTCGTTACAGTTGTATTCAGGTTACTAGTTGGAAACTTGGAAGACAAAGAAAAAGAAATGTAAAAATATTTTAGGTCGATCCTCTTCTTTGATTACTTGAGATCTTAACTTACCTGAGATCTTAACAAAGGATACCAATACAGTATATTCAATTTTTTCTATATATAAAATTTTAAGATTTGACTGGAACTAGATTTGGGGACAATCTTCATTGACAGATATCTTTTACTGGTGTAGCAAAATATAAATATGTATTTCACAACATGGATCTCTTTTTGTACGCATATCCATGGGCCTACAAGACGGGAAGAAGGGGTGGTGGGGGGCTCGAGCACCAGGAGTTTGAGCAAAACCCCTTTCCCGGGAAAATTTTTTGAAAAATTTGGATATTTTCTTGGGTCGTTATGGCTTTTTGGGGAAATTAAGCTTACCCCACCCCTGAAAAATATCCCATACGCCTATATATGCGTACTGTTGTAGTAATCATTGGGTTGTGACAGGCTTTACCTATACTTTATCATACTCACCAGTTTTTTATTGACATAAGTCACAAAGGACACTACCCTATGTGTCATTAATGCTAAAACTTAATCGTACACCACTAACAATCACTATTTACTAACCAATTAAGTAACCATGTAGAAACTAAACCAGTATAATAAATTCAAAATAGTTTTTCTTCCCTACAAATCTACCATATATATTCCTAATTTTCTTTCACGAGTTCATGAGACGCTCCACTTCTCTAGACGTCTGGTTAAATTCAGTGTAAACGCTCTGAACCAATTTAGACACGTGACATTAGAAGTGAGTGCATGGTTGAAGAGAACCGTGAAACAAGGGCAGAAACAAATAATTTAAGACAGGAGTCAAACAAGCTTGATAAAGATGAACTGCTTGAGCTGCTTTATACATCCAACCAGGTAATTCACAAAACCTGAGAATTTTTTTTGACTTACAGAGTCACTCAGTGAAAAAATAACACCTAACAGTGCTAGTCTTTCTCAAGCTTGTCATTACTACAAATATTTGTTCTCGTAATTAGTCCGAGAGGTATAGCAATCTTGCCACGACTTCGTTAATACACTAGGTACGACTTTATTCACTTTGATTAGACTATTGGTAATATAACATTTTTTAGTGTTTTAGAGCTATTTTATTTCGTAAACCAGCAGACCAGTGAGCTGATGTAAGTAAGAAAGCTATGACCTCGTGCTATTTTGATTAATATTAAGTGCAACACAAATGCCAAACATTCGCCCATTCTGAAATTCTGTACTGTAAAGGTTCCTGAAAGTAAAATTTAAAAGGGATACAAACAGGACTAAGAAACTTATTAATAAATTTTTTTAAATCACTGTGAATTGCCCCTCCCCCCTAAAATGCTAGTTGTTACTTTCTTTTTGCCTATAGGTGTATCATAGCTCAGGATAAGCAGTGAGCTTGAAGACACAACTGATTGGCACACTTATCTTCCACAGCATTGCATTCAGATTTCCTTGCATTTGCAAAGGCCTTGGGCAAATGGGTTTGTAACATGCATGGGCTACGATCGTTGGGGATGGGGACATATATCCCCCACGGTTTTGGATGTGGATATTGTACACTATATAACCCATGAAATCAAACCGGCAGATTCGGAAATCAGAACACTTTACCTTTTTCTAGACTTTTTGCAAAAGGCCTGTTGTACTTTTTATGGAATACTTCTGACAGTTGTCATTGTATCACGTTGCAAAGCCTGGCCCGGAAAGATCCATTTTCGGTGATGTGGGGGTATTTTTGGCCAAAATTTTCTTTGCACGCTCCAAGCCAACCGATGGTGGCATTCCGCTCAGATAGTGCCACTGACTATATCCCCAAATTTCAAAGACCGATCGCCACCCATGGTCATATGATATATTCAACTAAGACAAAAGTATGAAAAACTGCTCTTTTAAGCGTAGTCAATACTACTGGTGGCTGGAGGGTGGAGTTGGCTTGGTGGTTGAGTGTACTGCCTTGCACACTAGAGGTTCCCGGATCAAATCGCGGTGGAACCAGTTGGAAATTTTCTGGGGACCAAAATTTACTTGTTCAGCATAGCTCTTCACAGTGATGTTGAGGGGGTTTAAATTGGTGAATTTTAATTGGGTATCTG
>WURT03001709.1:2080-16999 GCA_009936505.3 Holothuria glaberrima
CAAAAGAGTTCGGTTGACCTTGAGAGAACACCAATAAAAATGTAGACCCTTATACATGGGCGGACAGGATAGTTTTTTTCTGGGGAGTATGTTTTGCCCACGAAAATCCTGAGTTTTGCATATTGTCATATATAGTATCCCAGCAATCTTCCCGAGATATTTGCCAAATCTATGGGGTGCAGCATACTCCCTGAACTCGCACCCCTACGCATCAAAGCTAAATGATCCCAATTCTATAAAATACACTCGCAAATGCATTATTTTCCAATATCACTTTCATCCATATACTCGCACTCACATTTTGATAGTTACTTGAAACTTATTTCAGCTCTGAACTTGTAACATCCTTTCCTGGAATCCCTTCCACATTTTTGGTCCCTGTATACACCACGTACTTACCTCATTCATCTCTTCAAAAGTTTCACCACTGCCTCCCCTGCTCCCGTCCTACATGGATCGTGTTCCATCGCCCACTGACACATACTTGACGAAGCAGTAGGGTGCAATGGAAGTGAGAGCTCGTTTAACCTTGAGGACCAACACAGCTCTAGGGACATCGGAAACATACCTTGATAGAGTGGCATTCTTGCATGTTCTATTTTGTAAAGGATACGCCTGTAAGCGCAGCCTACCACGACAGAGTCCCGCAGAGATCGCCTACTTGTCTTGCATCGCATTTTCTAAGTCTTTCCATACACTTAATAATGTACCTCAAGGAAAAGAATAACAGAGTGGAGACACCGTAGTGCTAAGTCACTTTATATAGTTCATGGATCCGAAGGCATTACTGAATACAGTGTGTATACTATAGGTCAACGAAAGTGGAAACCTGCTTCTGAGATGTTTACCAGTGTCTTTGATGTCTGAGCTGCCCAACTTTGGAAGTCAGTTGTTTTGTCAAGGTGTCTCCAAAAAGTAACCTTAATGACTTGAAATCAACATATTTCGCTATGCATACGGCTTTGAAATGGAAAAGCCTATTCATGGCGTGACGTAGGATTGACCTTACAAAGGGGGTCGTGTGACCCCTTACCCTTCATAACGAGATAATTGTGAGATTGGGTTAGTATACAATCAACGACGGCCAATCTTAAAAATATCTCACATAAACTTTTTCTACCGTTAAATTAATAGAGTAAACAGACACCGTCTTAGCTTTGCAGACACACAGCTATCAAATACATTTTAGGTCTGGGCCTCCTAAAGTCACTACGGATGACTTTATTCATTTTTGAGTGGCCAATACGAAATTAACACAAACTATACATTAAAACATAAGCCACCGTGAATGATCAGTGATTTGTGTAGATCAATGACATGAAAAGGTTCAGTGCTACCTACGTTATCGCACCGCCGACGGAGTAGATTGCTCTCATTACAAGAGGATGCAGTTTCTCATTACACGTAGCGGTGTGCTCAGCAGAATATTGCATTGGGTAATTAAATTATATAGGTCTTTGGGTCTTTGGGTCTTTGGTTATCATATACTAGCTTTTTTTCAATCGAGCAGGAATGGACTGTATGTAAACTTAATTGGGAAAATTTTAACTGCTTGAAACGAGCCTGGACATTTCGTTTCCACATATTTCCAACTTTCCGCTTATTATCTAAAACAAATTAGTCAAAATGATATTTCATATGACTAATTAACGTTGATTTGACTTATTCACTTAAAAGCTCACATAATATACTTCCAATTTTACATGTACAATCTTAAATAGATGAGTAAAAATGATATTTCATATGACTATAATTTATTTTGACAATGTACACAATGTCAGCACCGGGCAAATTTCTTATGGGCAGTATACATAAGTTGTTAATCATACTACACGATATTTACTGATTATGAACCAACAAAATTCTTCAAAAATGAAGGAAAAAGTCAGTTAAACTCACTCGGATAATTTTTCACAATGAAAACTCATCAAACAAAACCTACATCAGAGAAAGTGATTATAAACTGTGGTTTCAGGTCATAGGTCATTTGGGTATAGGATACATGTGCTTAGGTTCGTAAATTTTGCACTGTACCCAACAATAACTCTGAAATGTCTTGTTGAAATTCTTTCGAGTTAAATTTCTGAAGTGTATCTGAAAGTGCAATTAATGATAATGTAGCTTAGTGTAACTTAAAACAACATGTATAAATGAATTTTATACCAATGTAATCTATGGCCTGAAGCGATCGCGCATGCGCAGCAATAACGCTGAATTGGCTTATTTGGTGATGAACAGACACCCCAATAACAGTCTTATCCTAATCAAAGGGTCTGAGAAAATGAAGTGCACTGAATGATGTTTTTTAATGTGTTTATACGCAAATTTTGAGAAAAGATATTCAGAGGAGATACCTTTTAATACATAATTAAGATGACGAATTTTTTATAGAAAAAATATTTTTATATTAATGGTTGGAAGAAGTAGAAATGAAAGCTGCCAGTGGTGTGACGTCATCGTGACGTTTGCCAGATTTACTCTATTCCTTAAACATTGCTTGTACCTCTTATGTACAGTTGCGCGTGTGTACCAATTGCCTGGTACAGTGATTTGCCTTCGTTACAGAATATATAAAACTATGTGCTTGTTGGTATTGTATACTAAAACAGCTCTAAAGATCCCTTCATGGTAAATCCAAAAATTGCCTGGGCAAACATTTTGCCAGCTGGTGTGAGTCTAGCCTGGTATAACCCTCACATTGACGTGTGATCATAAAGAAGTCTATATTTAATTTGGCATTCCTTGGTTTTGGCTGAACTTTTATTTGTTAAGTATCCACTGAAAGTTACCCCAAAGGCTACCTATGCAACAGTTATGTTGCTCTTTGACGATCTGGTCAAGAAATTCTTGAAATGGGGACAAACACGTTGGAAGAATTTCGATGTAAAAGAAGTCTGCTCTTTGAGTTTGTTGTTGTGCGTTAATTGTAATTACCTGGAGGTATGGTTGATGTCTCGACACATTCACAGTCGGGGCCAATTTATCAGCCTACATTCCTGTCGTATGTAGAAGAAGCCGCCATTTGCGATTCACGTCCAAGTCCCAGAACGCAGGAACAATCAACAAATCCCTGCTGGAATATAGGTTTGGTTGCCTCTACGGGAATTAGTGACGGATATTGCACATGGAGAAATCACTTAGTCTGAATAAGTGGACGTATGAGAGTTGTCATCATTCCACGACAGGTTGATCAATTCAGTTGATGATGAGATCGGGTAATTAAGAGTGATTCTTAATGAATATACCACTGTGTCTTCGATACATTCCTTTCGAGTCTAGCTCTATTCGCCAAGGGTGTGGGCCTATAGTTCTTCGTCACAGTTTCATAGACGACATTTTCGGAAACTTTTTCAAAGGTGTAACAAGCAGGGGGCTAGGGAAGGGGGCTTTATTTTCCTGTCAAAAATGTGGAGGTTAGATAAAATATGCTTCTGAGCTCACGTTTTAAGGTTCAACCCATTTTCTTTGTCTCTTCTATGAAATATATCAAATGTTTTCAATACTACATCAAGCTTTTTCTGAAAACATAGTTTAAAAATTATAGGCCTACAAAATATATCATCGAATTTCACTTAAGGACGCAAAAACTTCAAGTTTTCCCCTCCCCTTAGACCCCTCCCCCAACGAGAAGGTAGTGTAAAACGTTCAGCTTTCCCATCCCCTTATATTAAGTATAGTTTCCAACGCTTATGACCCTTTTCAGTTTGAACATAAAACATAGGCCTAAGTACTGCAAATTGTTTCATGATTAAGTATGGTCTTTGAATATACTGCATTTTAATTAGGCTATTATATGTGGATAGATAATTTGTATATTCTTTAAAATATTCAGTGACGACATTTGTGTGATTCCATTCTTTCTCTACATATTTCTGACGGAGTACAACATATTTACCTCCCCTTGCGAAAACGGTGTCACTACAAATGTTACCCTACTATAGGGATAATTGTAGTACGTTTAAACTTATTGAAGTATCCGGTAGAGATAAAAAATATGCAGAGCTTATTTTACAAATTAACATCACCTTTTTCACAGAAATTCAAATGCAAGTTACTCTCTCATTGCTGTAGAAAAGCAAGGCCCTTTGTAGTTCCATGCTACTACACGTGTAGGAGCTCAATGCATTGAGCTGTCTTAATTCAAGCTCCCTGATAGTATATCCTGACGTTAAGCAAGAGGAAAGTTTTTACAATAGACTCATCAAGGGAGGTTATGAAAATGTTGTCGGCTTGGTGCATGACCACTTAATCTTAAGAAAATCTCCCCCTCTCAGAGCAAATTGTAAAATGTCAAGTAAGTTCAAGTTGGAACGGGAAGGGATTATGAGTATGTTTTACAGTTTGTGTCGTTTTGTTGTCCTAACAGATTATTTTGTGCCAGTGACCTCGCTTCGGCGCGGATTTGCAACTATGTATAATCTAAACAAAAACCAGGCATCATCAAATTAGAAGGCATTCCACTTGGTTACATATTATCGAACCTACAGGATCATTCAGTAAGTCCGATCCCTCTTCAACTAACTATGTCAAGAATTTGAAAGCCCGCGCAAAAGAATGAACATTGCATGCTCCTTTCCCTTTGATACATCGCTACTACAAACGTGATAGGCTTATGTGGTTTTTAGTTTTACACTTTACTCAATATTAGTCCAATGTATACTTCGGCGTAGGCGGTTTCCACCTCTGTTGTTTTGACACGATTGCATAATTAATCAGAACGGTCAATATTGGCTACTTATCGGTCATCGCTTTGCAATCTTGGAGTAAAAAGTCCATTCTCAATCATTAGTCACCCCAATTTGCGGAAAGCGAATTAAGTCCACTGATACATTGAGTGACCGGAGGCGTCCTTTTGCTACATGTACTAAATAACCAGGTTATACTAGGCCTACTTAACAGTTTTTACATACAGTAAAATGATTTGGTGTACGGTATGCCACTTGGCCACAAAATGCTTTATATTTTATCAAAACGAAACTATTAATTTAGGACGACAATCCGATTGAGTCTCCTTCGTATACACGTGTAGATTTCTATAAGTTAATCTTTGGGCTGTTTAACTTGTTTCAATGCTACTCAAATACTATGCAATCAAAAGGATGTAGTTTAAGGTATTGAATGCACACATACGTGTATGGCCAAAAATTACTTTGGCCCTCATTAAAAATTGATAAAAATACTTACAAATGGCTCGATTTTTCCGACACGTGATAAACAATGACGGTCCAAAAAAGCAGTGAGGCCACTGTGTGAAACATGATCGAGGTAATGGCCTACTTGATGAAATACAAAAGGGTGTTAGGACGTCTTGAAACTTCAGGTTAACACATGTCACTCTTGTTTTAATTACCAGCCGATTACAAATATATTCATCGGTTGACGAACAACATTTTAAGCTTGAGCGAATCCACAGGTTTAAGGGATTAATCCAATTTTCACGAGAGGATATCCGATGTATGCAATGATTGACCAACTGTACAACATTTCAATGAGGGCACTTAATCCTTGTCAGATAGACCGCTAAAATTTTGAGATGAATTCAACAGGGCTGTGCAAACATATGATAGAGTGCCTGTCAGTCGGTGGCTCGCAAACTAGGGTATGATCCCTATTATTTTGAAATGTTTTTTATCGGCATACCTTTGCAGAAGTTCCAAAGGACAGTGAAGTAACGATTCAGGGTTACCTGAAAGCTCCACAAAAATTTTAGATTCACTCCTTCACCCGTTCGTTACTTTACCCATACCGAGCAAGGTGAACAGTCCTGCGGACGAGTCTTGTAATTCTTCCCGTTGTTCAGAAATGTTCGTGTTCTTTTAAAGTATTGCGATGAATACATATACCCCCAAGATAAGCCGACGAGCCGAGATCGCGCTGTTCTATGGCTCTTTTTACAACCCTAACCGCTGGCTAGGTTTTTTTGAAGCTTTCAAAGTCTTCCGCCGCGGCGAAGGTTTGCTTCTGTGACATCATAGCCAAACACTGAGAGAAAAGGTTGATTCAGATAAGCCCGGTGTCGGTGTATTATCCAACTTTAGCCGTTGTCTCAAGGTTAATAATGTAAACCGCTTCCTCTCCGCTTAAGAGAAATATAAAATAACAAAAAGACAGACTTAAAAGTGGTGTGTTCACTACCAGATCCCGTCACTGTGTTGAGTCTGAGAAAAATTCTCACAGCGGGCTACTATCATGGTAACACTACACGGAGATTCATAAAAGAGGATTAAGTTCACTTTAATGTACACAGACAAGCTGTAAAATGCTTAGTGTACACAGGAAAGTTAATTTGTTTTGTCACTTCAAGTTTTTGATGATCTTACGCGAGTGTTTTGGTGTCAATTCTTTAACCCTTCGCTAAACATGTATCTGCTCTCTGAAAACGCTCCTTTTGTACAACAATAGGTTATATTAAATGCTACACTTGTTCCAAGTCGTTTTAAACTGGATAATGAAGAAAGGAACGTCTACTAACTGAAGACATAGCAAAAATTACAAATTCCTCAATTTTTCACAATCTTCTAGTCCTATTATCGTTTCGCAAAACATGCTTTTCTCTTGCTGTCATATGTTCTTCAAAGAGTCCCAGTGGTAAGGCAAACCCTAAACGTTGTACGAGGGTTACACTAAATTATATATGTGGGTACAGGCTACGCCTCTGTCACGAAAATGTTATTTACGGCTATATGGTTGCAACATATTGACACTTTCACCGATCGGAAACAAAGTGATAAATTTACCAACAATTTAAAGATCCCAACAAGTCGTTAGGGAATTTTATAGCGCACGCCAAATCTTATTGAATTGAAACTTTTAACCGGTCCGCGACATAAATGAAAGAAACTGCTTTAATTTTTACCACCACTGGGGAAAAAAAGCTGGCAAGAAATCACCTTAAACATTTCACGTAAATATGTTTTACAGATCTTTTTCGCTCTGTTCGGGCACAATTTTGGAGACTTTTTTAAAAGCCAGAGTCATCGGCCACCAAGAATCGACAGGAGGGACTCTGTAAAAGTGCAAATGGGTGTAAAAACTGGTGTTTTGATTGACATTTCATCCGGAGAGGCTGGGGCTTCAGAAGAACCAGAAATAGATAAATGGGGCATTTAACATTAACTGACTCAGTGGAGGTGTAAAAGATGCTTTGAATCAGCTAGGTAAAAATAAAGATTGGAGGAAACATTATTTAATTGTTCATACAGGGAACATAACTATCAATAGCTATGTCCTACGGAGTATTCTCTGTTAGCAATACGTGATGATATGGACTGGGGGACCTAAACTGTCTTGGTTTTGAGACTTATACATGTATCTGAGTATTTCAGGAGTCGCTTTTACATTCAATCGGCCTGTTCGAGTGGAGAAATTGTTTTACAAACTGTAGATTGAACCGAGAAGGGACTAAATGAATGACTCATTCTCGAAAACCCATTGAAACTTTCCAAGGTGATATACGCTACTATTTAATTGAGACATTTTTACTTAGACAATTAAAAGATGTAACATGGGTCCGTCTTTCTCAACGTATTCGGATCCTGACATCAGTGCATTTGAATTCAACTTAGCCTAGACTGGGATGAAACCATTGGTAATCACATATCTTCAGTAATCATCGCACTGATGACAGGAAACTGAAAAGTTTTTAAAAGCAATCCCAAAAAATGGATGACTGAGTAAAGACTGCAGTTGAGCTAAATTAATGTTATACTCTGGGAAGCGTAAACTACATGACTTGGCTTTACCGTATGGGAGCTAAATCTAGCAGCCCACAGAGTGAAAGAAGTTTTTAATTCAGCTCATCTCTTAGACAGTTAGAGGCGGTAGCCCCGTGTGACATCAGCAAAGAGAGCAGCTACTCAGATTTACAAATAACAAAATTATTACATCTTTGCTTTGCTGCAGTGCTACTTTTATCATAAAACGCGGAAGGATAAGAAATGATGGTATCGCCTTTCCCAACCTCCCTCCCAAAATATGATGAATCTACGGTCATCTTTTATAGTTTGCTCTAAATCCATGCCCTCTTGCAATGGTCTAAATATTGACCGGTTCACGTTTGAAAAAGAAGAAAGCAAAATATTTTTTGTCATAGCATGCCATTGCAGATAAACGGGGTACTGATCTACTCGAGTACAAGTTGCGGGATTTACTTAACTTCGTACTACCTACGGCGACCTGCTTGAACTTTACCTCCGGAGTTCTACTACAATCTTTAAGGATAACTACAAAAACTTGAGTAATCCGTCTGATAATTTATACTTGCTAGAAGATATAAAATATATATTTAGTGTAGAGTCTGGACACTAAACCACTTTAATAAGGTCTTATTACTATGAGCCTTCGGAGAGGACCATGTTTTTCGTTGGCAACATCTCTACGAAAAATGCAATGGGGATGTAGCACGTGTAGTGGAAACCAGTCAAGGCCGCGCAGGCTAAAATAACTGTATAGTGAGTGCAATCTTCATCACGTATGGAAAAAAATTATGTGTGTGTCTGTATTTGAGTGTATTCATGGTGCTGGTGTACATTCCAATCATTCTGCTTTACCTGAACCCACAACTAAATTAACGACATGACCTAAGCTGCATAAACCTATTCTTACAATTTTGATAGGCCTAGACCTTTAAAACATATTACACGTTTGAACGTGCTTGCCTCAAAGTTGGAGTACGGGTAAGCGATTCCATTTGCCCCCTGTTTTCAGTTTTGTCACATTTTCCGGAGAACACCTTTCGAGTTCCTCATTAATGTTACCATTTTCGCTCTGAATTTGCCTATTGTCCTTTTCGAGAAACCAACTTTTTGCAAATTAGTGATACCATTTAACTGTCCTGACGTTGTTCAACCTCTTCTGTGTCACAAATGAATCATGTACACAACTTACACAAGTGTTTGTTTTGTATTTCAAATTGGATCAGACTGTCAGAAGAAATGAACAAAGGTTTCAAATGATTGGCTTAACATAAGTTAAGAATGATAGTGAAAAGCCACATGTTTAACTCCCAAAGGGACGAAATACGACGCACTTATAACCCCTTTCACGTACTTTGTCGTCCAAAGCGTAAAGATGTGCATTGTTATTGTTATAATTGATTCTACCAGTCACGTATAGAACATACGTGTTGATAACGGTTACATGTGTCTACAGCAGTCGCCTTTTAATACTTTAATAGCCCAGTCAACGTATTACTTGTGAATAAAATTTGACACATTCGCAGACATCGATTATTTAACTTTTCAATGTTAGTCTGTCAACTTACTCTAAGCCGTGATTTTCCTCTGTTTATCTTTTCCGGCCCGCGACATGGAGGGAACGACTAGAGGCGTATCAACGGACATATTACGCCTCCACTCACAATGACGCTCTGAAAGGGCTATTCTCGTAATAGAGGTAAACTTAACTAGTTGTAAATGCGCGACAAAGGATTTAAATAACGTTTCATTAAAAATCCTATTGATGGTTATTTCAATGGTTGCAATCCTTAATTAAACTTACTGTAGAGCTCACACCTGTAGGGTAAAGGGACTTTTTGTGTTATTTTCCCCCTACAATGCTTCGATCGAGACTATTCGTCTGGCTTTACAAAAAAGAGGATTGATTTGGAACACTTTTGAGCAATCTGTGTGTAGCTTTACAGAACTTATTTCTTGTCGTGGGTTTCTTATTACCGTAGGCTGCATTCTTGTAACATAGGTGGTCTAGACTATAAACACGACTCCATAGAAACAAGCACAGAAACGTTCTCCCGTGGTATTGTACCACACTAAGGACGGGGAAATATTTCATTTGAAGAGTAGGAAAAAGTTACATTGCTGTCATGAAAGTAACAAGATTATCGGGAGGGGTTTGAACGCACATTTTTTTTTGTGAGCATGTTGGAAGTGCCTTTGCAAGTGGTGAGAGTAACAAAAATCGAGTCCAATTCGTTTCCCCGTCCCCAAAAACGATTTGCTGAAAATGTTTTCCCCGGCTAAGTTAAATTGAGCCATCGATCGGCCCTCATGCAGACAAAAAAGAAACATAGTTAATCATAAAAATATCTCTCAAGAAGCTCTTCACATGCTGAAGGGAGCCGTGGTTTGTAGATCAACTTTTCTTTCCATAGTTTTCTCGCAGAAAATCAACACGCTTAGTTACCAGATCTTATGATCGCCTAGACGCGCGACTAGCATTTTGTGAATTGTGAGGAATGTCTCCCTACGACCCTACCCCTACCTCCGTGCCTGATTATGTCAATCTCTCTCCTCTTCCATCCTTCTAGTAGACAACACAATTTTACTCCTCTAACTGTTTACCTGTTTGCTCGGAATTTCATGCCTGACATTAAAGCAAAGCCTATCCTCATAAGTTTGGCACAGCGCCCTTGCCATCCGTTTTCATTCTCCCGTGATCTTGAACCCCACCCGTGCTGTTCGGTTCACTTAATTACGGCGGGCATAGCATTCGATGATGGCGGTTTCACTGAGGATTTGACAGAGAACGTCCCTTGCATACTCCTTTCAAGATCACGAAGAGGTAACACATTTTAACAGATGCATATCTCCGTTAAACAAGATGCACGCAGCACCATGGGAGGAGACTGTATTAAGGAAACTGTTGTGTGGCGAAGGTCGCTATCATAGTTTAATATTTTACCATTACAATGATTGACGTGTACTTGTTATGACAAATTATCGCTATTACTCCCCGCTGTGTCGATAAACCGAGCTGAGCGCAGTGCAATCTAGGAGATACAAAGCTGAGGATATGCAATGACTGAAGAATGTAGCCTGGGAAATTTCCCCAACCGAACATCAGACGCAAACAGTAAATAACTACATGGTATGGACCCTTTTGCTACTCATCATCCCCTTCACATCCAGCCCTCCCAGGGCCCTCTCTCAAACCTATCCTTGGAAAGGGAAAGGTGTTTTTTCTCAATCTGTAAATCTCTCAGTGCCCATTGACATCTTTAGGACACGATGCAAATGTCACTCTTAACGCTTTCTTTTGTCGTTACAGATGCATTACTATAAAACGCGCGCGTACCGGTAATGCTTCGCGATAAAGTAACAGACGGTGCTCTTTTCTCTCCTTTTGGGTGCAAGAATAGGAAGCCAAGGTCATATATTCACCGGTGCTGTGGCCGAGTAGATAAAGGCGGTGGCATTTGAAGCGATGAAGCTTAGCAACCTGGAGGTTCGGGGTTCGAGTCGATCCCTGGCCGGGTCAGAGGAAGGTGCTTGGGTTTTCATCCAATAGCAATCTGCGGTATTCCCATCGGAATTAGCCTTTCAAAAGAAACCAAACTTGACCTAAAATGTTGAGATGGTAAGCCACCCGAAAGTTGTAATTCATAAGTCATAGGCTTCGCCTAGCGTCGTAAAATATCTTTCAACGCCTGAATAGTTAATATTTTATTCCAAGTAAGAATCAACAACGATAAAATTACTAGCTGTACATTTGACCCAGAGCCCAAGCATGTTCATGAAAATAACGCTAGGCATCATCAATTCGTAATCTAGTACTCCCTAAGTTGAATCTCTTATTCCCTCATGTTTGTATAGCCTACGCATGGCTAGTTAACCCATAAAGTATTAACAAGGATATTTACGGTGACTTTGACTTATGTGTTGGCAACACAGCGAGTTTTTGTTCCCTAGCGGGTCCCGTAGGCTCGGGAGGGGAGAGGAAGGGAGGATACCTCAGGTGTAATACCTCAAGTGCAATACTAGTAATGCCCCAATGTTTTCACAGCTACAATTTTAATTTTAGATTGTCATGACGAGTCATTTAAACGCACCTTCAGGCGGGCCCGTAGCCAAGGGGGGGGGGCATTTCGGTGCAATGCCCCCAAAATATTTCTGCCCTCAGATGAAAATTGAAAGTGCATAATAATTAATGTGGCATAATGTTTTATGCCCCCCAATCACAGTACTTGCCCCTCAATCACAACACTTGCCCCCCTAAAAATGTGAAGCTGGCTACGGGCCCGCCTTCAGGTATAAGACTGCCCCTTCAAACTTGAGCAAGGTGTTATTGGCTTACATTCTTACTTTCTCGTAAAAACCATACTTTCGCTTGCCAAACTGTCATTTTATTTCGCCAATATAATCACCAATATAAGTTAAAACAAGTGTAACCACACCTGTGTAGGTGTACGTACTCACTTAAGTCTGTGGGTAAATATTCACCGTTGGGCAAATCAATCATGGGGTGAGGGTATGTTCCTAAAGTTTTCTAAATTTTGAAGGCAAAGCCCACATGTACTCCAACAGCATTTTTATGCTTCGTGAGCTTGATGCTACCTCTGTCTATTCAGGCTGATCCTGTCATGAGGGCCGTGCTTTCTTTTGTCTTTCACTCGAAAGGTAAATGAAGACCAAAGACCAAACGAAGCCACGCCCCATGACTGTAGGGTGACCATGACTAACCTCTCTTCTAAAGAAAACTTAAACAGGACTTGATCTAGAGCCAAGACTTATAACGTCATTGTCATTTAAAGACATGCACTGACAGCGAAGGTGAAGTACGGTCATTTAGAGGAGATGAGCCTCATCTTCGGTTTAACAAATCCATCGAAATTAATCTGTACTGATCTTAGCCTACGTATTGTGGGTTATCTAAACGCAATGTTTTATATTTTTGGTCAAACAATTCCACATATTACAATCAGAGTAGTTTCTCTTCTAATACCATGGATCAGAAATGTAAGGTAGGAATAACAGGTCAGAGGACTGATGACGAGACGTAACAGGTATTTGAGTTAAAGTATGTTCTTTATTTATCCAGAATGGAATTCGACCAGTGTTTGGACCTATACTACAGGTCAATGTACGAAACCTATACGTCTTCTATGTGTGTGTCATAGGTCTATGTGCATCTTGCTTCATAGCCCGCCAGGCGGGAATGTATTACTCCTGTTCCGGATAGTTGCATAAGTACTATCGTTCACACCTGTCACAAATGTTACATGTACTCTGTCACGCATTGCGTTAATTGCTGTAGAAAAGATATACCAGTTTGCTAACATGAAGGCCATGTCTGTTTAGAACTGCATCCTTCTCTGTCACTTTTCAGAACACTAAGTTTAATTAGTGTAACTTCAAGTCACCAGAAGACAATACGGGGAGGGATGTGAGGGAGGTCCCCACCCCCGCAAAATAAGTGTCGTTTCAAGTGCTAACTGCATTTTTAGGGAAAATTTATGTCATGTTTATTTGCCAACGAAGGAAATTTTCAGGGCAAGTACGTCCCTCCCTTCTAGTGGAGTGTCTTCCTATACGCCTATCAGGTCAGGTAGCCAACTAGAGCTTCAACTCTGTCAAGATGATTGTGGATAAACTAATGAGATTCATCTTTTCTTTTCGACTGAAGTAGTGTCCAAAGGGTTATGAGACAGATGTGGCCCTTGTGGAGCCACATCTGATCATCGAAAGCCCTGTACTAGGTTGATTGTGGATGAACCCCGGCAACTATGTTCGCCTTCTCTTTCCCACTAGTGCACAAAGTGTAACGGAACAGGGTGTACTGATCCATCCCAGTTTTGCTCCACCATTTAACGTCCCAGTTCAACGAACCAGAGTGGATCCCCAGTCTTAAGTCACTTTTTCAAAGGCATGCATGGGTGGAGGACTCATGCACAATATCAATCTATAAAGCAAACCTTCATCACTCTGAAATTATTATCTCTACCACTCCAGTCCCCTTATCCCAGGCTCCCCCTAGCTCTCATTACCATTTCCCCATCTTTATGCCTTCATCTTGTTCATTTCAGTAGTTGCAGGTCTCTAAGGCAAAATATTTCTTGTCACTAATGCTAAAATTTCTTCAATCCTTAGTACATCAGGTGAGAATTCAGGAACTTCCCATGAACGGTGTGGTAGGGGTGTCCCCTCTCAAAACCAGCCACCAGATGAGGCATGCGCCGTCGCTATAGCATGTTTGCTCCCATATTTCATCACTACAAATACATTCTGGATAAGCCGCTGTGTATACTGTAAATAAAACTAGTGTGCATTTCACTTGTTGTCGGTCTAGGCTGGAACAAAAACATTCCCTGTTTTGCCTAAATTTTTTCAATCGAAACTGCTTACTTTTGCAATGCGAATGTAAGAAAATTTCCAAACCGGGGGAAGGGACATCGAGTGGCAGATCTATAGGATGATGATAGAGGAATTTGTCCCAGAAGTTTCCTTGGTCCCACCATTTCCTCAACAGACATGATTGTAAATACAAAATGCATATCTAGGGTATTCGTTCGAGTTAGATACATCTCCCTGTGAAGGACGCTTGATTTTGAATTACTAAAATGAAAACGTTTTAAAAAGCCATTTTCAATGTGTTTGTCCCATGATTAGTTGATGTAGAACAGCATGACTCAAATTCTTGCTCTTAATCGGCATGCAAACCCTACCATCAGTCTTCCTTCCAATGCACGATGTCAATGACCCCCCACTACGCACACACCCAAAGTTCGACCATTCGTTAGTCTGTCATTTAAAAAATAACAGGTGTGTCAACCTCCAGAAGCTCCTTGGAGCTTCAGTTGCCACTCCTCAGTCTCATCCTTTTCCCTATTCACGTGAAGTAATTGCGCATGACGTTAATCAATTTACACGCTACGTTATTTATACTTCGTTATTATTTCGTTGTCATTCAATTGACAGATTGATGTGCTTGAGACTGAAATAAAGTTATACTGAACTGAACTGAACTGAACTGATATGCCATATTGTGACTTTTTCTCTGTGAAGTGCACATCACGTGCTATTTGAAGATGATAACATGCTTCATTCTAGTGCTAACAATTTTGTTAGTGCAGGTCTGATCCTCTACTAGCGGGTCTCCCCTGGACCCTTCCCAGCCAACACACCACATTGGGTCCCAATTGGGGCCAAATTGGGCTACCGATTGGGGCCAAATCAGTTTTGTCAG